>JASDQU010205226.1:1041-19646 GCA_032191745.1 Picea mariana
GGCAGTATCAAGATGCATCACCTTTACAAACTTAGCTTCAGCAAGTCCATTCAAGATAGCATTCATCCCCTTAGCGTTAAAACTAAACTCTAACTTATCATTCTTGTTGGCTAGCACAACAGGCTTTGTATATCCAGTCTCTACTACATCCCAAACATCAGCACCCAAGGCCATTAAATATGTTCTCATTCTAATCTTCCATAAGGAAAAATTTGTTCCATCAAACAGAGGGGGCTTAGAGGCTGAAGTCCCTTCATGACTTGTCATGTTTAAGCTTACAGATCTACCTTTAAATAAAATGAACCCGCTCTGATACCAATTGTTGGAAATACTAAAACAACTGAGAGGGGGGGGTGAATCAGTTGTTTATGAGCTTAAACAATTTTATACCTTTTAAACATTATTAATCTTCCTTCAAGTGATCATCAAAAACATACAGCATATGTACAGTAAAAGTAAAGACCATCAGTCACACATAAAGTACACACAGAGACAGATTTTCACGAGGAAACCCATAAAGGGAGAAAACATCTTCTTCTTCGAAATGATAGGCAGTCTTTTTCAGTTCTGTACATCATTTACAATTGAGAACCAACTCAATGTGAGGCTGCTACCTCTGTTTTACAAGCTGCAACTTGTTTGAGAGCACCAACTCTCTAGTTTCTCTAGCACCCACTAGAAGGAAGCACCAACTCCCTGAATATTCCAGCACCAACTGGATGGAAGCACCAACTCCCTGAATGTTCCAGTACCAACTGGATGGAAGCCCCAACTTCCAGTTACACAAGCTCCAACCTGTCTAACAGATAACACTTGTTCTCCCTAGCACCAGCTTGCCACCCTTGTTTCTCTGGCTGCAACTAGATGGAAGCAACAACTTCCTGTGTTCAAGCTCCCACTTGAACCTTTGAGGACAACAGTCCTCCCGAGCACCTCCCAACCACCCTTGAATATAAAAATAATGAATACACATACAATTTCCTAGATAAACCAATTCTTACCTTCCTTTCTCTGTTCTGTAAGTCTGATCTGTTCTGCTATTTTGCTCTGCGTTTTCTCTTACTCTGCTATTCTGCTCTGCGTTTTCTCTTTCACTCTGCACATCTGCTTCCTTTCCTACCACGCATCCTCTTCTGTATTATTCCTTACTACTTCATTCCTTTCCTCACCAGAACAACCAAATTTCCACAATTTGTCTCATCTTCTTTTATGCATACCTCCCCGACGGTTCCACTTCACCTTCCCTCAGCCGAAACAAGAACACATGTCCTAGCAACTGAAACGCTAACCGATTCGTCATCATGAGTCCGTTTTGCTAACAGAATCCAGACTCAGTAGTTAACTGTGAGAGAGAATAGTAACCCTCTGATCAATACTTGATCCAACGGTTCAGATCCAATCGGGATTTCTCACATCGCAATTTCGGCACTCTTGGCGATCAGAGTTTTTGTCGCTTACAAATCCCGATCCTTGAAACTCCGATAAGAAGTTAAATCAACGGTCCAGATCACTTCTTATCCAACGGCTATGATTAAATCGTGAAATCGCATATCACGATTTCGGAGTTCTTGATGTCAAGAGATTTTGGCATTTCAAAGTCCCGATCCCCGATACTCCGATACGGGCTGTGATCAACGGTCCTAATCATTTCTGGATCTGACGGTCCAGATTCACTCGTGATATCGCATTTCACGAAATCGGGATTCTTGTTGCATTGTGTTCTTGCCCTTTTGAATTCGCGATCTCCGAAACTCCGATACGAGCTGTGATCAATGGTCCTGATCATTTCTAGATCTGACGGTCCAAATTCAATCGCGATTTCGCATATCGCGAAATCGGGGTTTTTAATGTCAAGTAAATTGGACATTTCAAAGTCCCGATCCTCGATTCTCCGATGAAGAAAATCAACGGTCCAGATCTCATTCTTGCTTTAACGGCTGCGATTAAATCGCGAAATCGCATTTCGCGATTTCAGGGTTCTTGATGTCAAGTGAATCGAACATTTCAAAGTCCCGATCCCCGATTCTCCGATGAAGAAAATCAATGGTCCAGATCTCATTCTTGCTTTAACGACTGCGATTAAATCGCAAAATTGCATATCGCGATTTCGGGGTTCGTGTTGTCAAGTGAATTGGACATTTCAAAGTCCCGATCCCCAATTCTCTGATGAAGCCTCCTGTTGAGCTTCTCCCGGTGGCGCCCGATCGCTGCCACGCGTCCTTCCAAATGGACGGTCCCGATTTCGTCGGGATTTCGAGACTTCCAATGCCCTGGTTCCCTCGACCTTGAGAACTTCGATTCTTTGATGGTCGATGTTCCGATGATGACTCCTCTCGTCGGGATTCCCTCTCCTGCTCACGAGGACTTAACTCCCTCGCAGCTCTGCATATCTGATGGCTAACGGGTGTCTGCTTTCGATCTGACGGCTTAGATCCTCTCTCCGACAAGGGCTGTAAACTATGGTCCAGATTCATTTTGGATTCAACGGTTACGATTGAACCGTGATCTTGTTGCAATCTGTCTGATACAAACCCATCAATGACAACAACCATTCGCTGTCTGCAAATTTGCCATCAATGACAACAACTACCAACACGCATTCGTCGCTTGTTCAATATTTGCCAACACACGTGTGGTCAATATGCGACACTTGTAATGACGACACTTGCGACACTATTGAAGTGAGTAATTTTGATGTGTAATAGATTGCCCCCAAAATTGTGAAGATAGAAGACGTGATGACTGAAGTACTTTGTAGACTTTTTCAAGCAAGGGTATGGACTCGGAGAAACTGGTAGAAGCTGCACACAACCATCAAACAAATATTATGACATGTTTGAAACCCAAGACAGACATACCTATGCTTGAGTGATAAAGGCTTTCAAGGTATGGCCGCCATAAAATACATTGTGGATCCATAATTATATTGACAAAAAGGTATAGCCACTGAAGATACAAAGTGGATATATACTCCTATGACCTGAATTGATCGTAGCCATGAAGAATACACAATGGATCTATGAGATGAGAAGACATAGCCACAACCAATACAAAGTGGATCTATGTGACAATATATGTGTCAATGTTCAAAAGAAACTCTGTCACAACCTGGGAAAAGTACATATAAGAGTGATGACTCAATCCAGGGTCTTCTTACCGATCCTGATGTAGTACGAATCTAACCATGTGAATAGATGTCATGATGTCAAACATGGGATAAACCACTTGATTACCGGTCAATGAGGTAAACCGTTAACAAGCGCGAGGGAAATCACCATTGATGTCAATGATTCCCAAGGTACTCTAGTACATTCCAACGAATGTGAATGGATGAGCTGAAGTCGAACATCCATGGAATCATCTGAGCAAGGGTCAATGATGTAAACCCACTGTCAGAAGCGAGGAGGCCTGTCATTGAGGCATGTAGGTCCCAAGGTACTAACTGGTTTCTAAGTCTAGTTTTCGGATAATGTGCTGAAGTCGACAGGAACAGACTCGTCGAAGGAGGGCCTTGATGTATCCCCCATCAATGACACGAAATAGACACAAAGATGTAATTTGGTAGATCAAACGAAGATGGATTGACACAGGTATTGAAACATGATATTTGTGATGGTTGACTCTCAAAGCAGATACTTCCCTTGAACACTGAGGCACGACAGTAGAAACATGACATGGACCAAAACATGATGATGCAATGGATACGATGACTTTCGTCGGATGATCCAAAGGAGTAAGAAAAATCAGAGGATTGGTTCAGTGTAGAGGTTCAACGGATTAAAATGCGTGCAAAGACAAAGTGTCGTGTTCAAGGACGACCGTAAGAGTTACTAGTAATGTTCTCAAAAACTGATTGGCTTGCTTCTTTCAATTTCCCCCCCCATCCAGATAGACGAGTACCTCTTTTTTATTTAACAAGCTCGAGGAGGGTAACACATGCTCGATATAACTCACCTTCGGTAAGTCCCTCTTCCTTTATTTAAAAAACTGGAAGAAGTAAGGGTTCGGTCCCGTATGGGCCCTTCAATGTATGATTTTTTAACGAGTCCAGAGAAGGCAAAATCGATGGTTTTTCATATTTAGAGAGTCTGAAAATGACTTAAAGAAGACTCCAGTGTTGTCCTTTTTCATAATGTTAGTCTTGCGAGGCCGAAAAAGAGATAAATTATCACTCGAAAGATGCCCTTTCAAACCTTTTAACGAGTGGGAAAGGAAGCAAGATCACTCAACAATCTTTTCATGTTTAGAGAGTCTGAAAAAGAGCTTAAAGGAGACTCCAAGGGGTTCCTTTTTCGTATAATCATGCGAGTCCGAAAAAGAGATAAAAGTTTACCCAGTTGCGTTCCATGTTTTTTCGAGTGTGAGAAGGAACTAAGACCATGCTTGGTATTGGTTTCATTTTTATACAAGCTTGAAACAAAATTAAACCATGCATGTAAATTCCTAATGTAATTTCCAAAGGTAGGGATACCCATGGATGGTTGGTACTCTACCCCCAACTTGAAAAGCTAGTGGCATAACTCCATAATGATCATCAAAGGTTGGAGACATGCCCCCCAAGCTTCAATTCATTCACCGAATTTGAGGTTGTCACCAATTTCTCTACTAGATGGAGAAAAAGGATTAGAGTGGATGAAAAGAAGGTTCAAATACAAGACCTAATGAAAGACTCGACACGACATCTACGATATTTGGAGAAAGACTCGACCTGACAGGAGAGGTGACTGTTTCATTTTTTCATGAGCTTGATGTAGGAAAAGAACTATGCTCAAGGCTCTGGGTTCAATCCCCAGATTTTTGTTTCATTGTTTAACGAGCTTGCCACAGAGAGAAAAACTATGCTCAAGGCCTCTGTTTCATTTTTTAACGAGCTTGCCACAAAGAAGAGAAACTATGATCGTAGGTTCTATTTCATTTTTTAACGAGCTTGCCACAGAGAAGATAAACCATGCTCATGGACTCTTCTTGATCATGGTTTCCAAGAGGATAATGCTCTGGAAGGAAAACATATCAAGGGATAAAACTCGGTCATGGCTTCCAAAAGATCTTCATTGGATGGAAGAACAATGCTCTGAAAGGAACACATGTTGAGGGTCTCGTCGGGGGTAATGAGATCAGGCTCCAATAGCCCGACCAAAGAGATCACCATGTCAACTACCAGATCTAATTCATTAGAAGTTCAAGTCATGGGAGACAACACCACATAATTGACATGTGGCAGGGGTGATACCGACTGCATATAAGAATCGTTTAGGGAGGCCATTGGGTTGGTAATCAAGTCAAGACTAATGCATGAAAGTTGATCAATAGCCACAATTCTTCCATCGTGCGTGAAATATATCACACGAAAAAGAGTGGACACAATAGCTTTCATGGCATATACATAATCGCGCCCAAGGAGTAAATCGAAATCCAAGGGGTCCTGGACTACCNCTACGGAAAACTAAGGAAGGATCCCTAAAGGTTGACTGGTTCTTTTGTTAAAAGAAAACAGAGTCTGGGTAACCGGCACAAGTTGAGGATAACCCAAAGCTTGCCAAGCGATAGAGGACAAAATACTAACGGATGAAACTTCATCTATCAGTGTCTGAGGAACGACCCGACCACGACCACAAACCTATATTGTAATATTGAAATGAATGTGAGAGGGAAGATGAGGTCCAATTAGCACACCCCAATAAAAAAGGATGGCCTCATTACTTGGAGGGGGTTTCGTGGGAGAAGGAGGAATGCCCCACAACACGGTAGATTATGTATCAACAAGAAAAACATGGGGAAAATCGAGTTTACTCTCTAGAGGGAGAGTAGGATCGGCCGATGGTGGAACCGGATCGACCACTTTGGCACTCTTCAGAGGAGGAGTGGGATTGACCGATGATATAACCGAAGCAACCACTTTGACACTCCTCAATAGAGGAGGGGGATCAACCGATGGAAAAACCAGATCGACCACTTTGGCACTCTTAAGAGGAGGAGTGGGATTGATCGATGATCTAACCGAAGCAACCACTTTGGCACTCCTAAATGGAGGAGTGGGATTGACCGATGGCGGAACCAAATTGACCATTTTGGCACTCTTCAGATGAAGGGTGGGACTGACCAATGACGGGACTGGATCAGTCACTTGGATTTCACTTTTCAGATGAAAAGTGGGGCTGATCGATGATGGAATTGGATCAACTACTTTGGTTAGTGGTTCAACCGAGGATGAAACTATATTAACAACATGATCAACCAAACTGACCGGAGATGGAACCAGATTGACCATTCCATCAACTAACGATGGGTTGGGGGAAATATTACGATAACCAGTTGGGAGTTGAAGCTTTGCCAAAAGAGAAGAAGTCTTGTCCATATGAGGACAAAGGTGAGAATAATGATCACCTTCGCATAACATACAAGGAAACTTGACATTTGTCTTCTTCTTACCAACCTTAATGTCACTAGTTGATGGGGCATCACCAGCATGACCAGCAGGGGATGATGACGTGGAGGACCACACTTCTAAGACCTTGGGAATACCAGGGCAATCCCTCAGAAAATGGTCACCCTTACAAAGACTGCAAGGGAATTTGGGTTTCAGATTCTTCGTTTTAATCTTATCGACCTCATCAACACTCCCAGTACCATTAACAGTAGTTGGTTGCTTGGATCCAACATCTGATGTAGTTGGAGGCTTGGTCCCTTTCTGATTCTTCTTCTTCGTCTATTTTCATTTCTTCTTCTTATTATCAACTTGGCTACTTGCTTTAGAGCTTTCACTAGGCGAAGAAGGAGAAAGGGAAGGAGACTTAATGGGTGAAGAAGGTGAAAAGTCGACATGAGGTTGATATGTGGGTGGTGTGCTTACATTTGAAGCACTTGCTGCATTCGAGATTATCGGAGTAGAAAACAACCATACCGGTATCCCAATTGTAAGACCTGGAAGCCTCAAAGTAGTGATGTCAAGAGGACCAACGTTCTCGTAAGAAGGAAAAACAAAGGTTTCCCCTGGCAAAGGGGTTCCTTCATTGGTCATTCCGAGAACTGACGCCATAAAAATAAAGATCCAACCTAGATTCTGTTAGGGAGAACAAACAATAGATGCTAAAAATCTAGCAAGCAAGTAAGCAAACAAAACCTTCTCACAATGAGCACACCAGTTGGTGATGAAATCCAACGTCGTGGGAACAAAGTAAGAGGGGCTGAGATAAAGCGGGTGGAAAATTTGCGTTAACGGCTTGCTTATCGGACTTACACCCTGGTGCAAGCTCCCATACATAATCACGGGTACACCCTCCAAGGATCCTGAGTGCGTCTGGCCAACGTCGATTCTAGGTACCGTGAAGACTTTCTCCTCCACAGTCACCTTGTGTAAAGACCCTAAAGAGATAGGCCACTAAGGTTACCAACTACAACAATGATACCTGGGGAAACAATTGACAGTCTGATCCACGTGCAAGGGCAAGGTATCTAGCTCGAAATCAACTTGAAAGGCTTCCACTCATCATTGTGGGTATACCTTCAAGCGACCCCCATAATACGCACAATATCTACACCAAGACCAACAAAGCAGGGTGAGTAACTCTGCCAGTCTTAATGCGACCTCAGGTTTAGATTTCACCGCTCCCTGACACAAGATCCTATGTTTGTTTGTAGCTTTGGAAATTTATCTTTCACACCTATTCCAAAGCCCTACAACTAATCTAATGTAGGTTTGCTACCAGAAAATATAAAAATGTCTAATCAATTTTTAGTTTAGCGCTTTATTTTTAAGGTTGTTGTTACTCAAAAGGAAAATGGCATGGACAATATGGTGTTTTTTACCGACTTGAAAGTTATGAAAAGAGATGAATATGCAATCTTTTCATTTCGATGAAAGCTATGCTACGAGAAGGATAAAACATTCATCATTACAGATGCACAATGTCCCAAAAAAGCCAAAAACCATGCAGTTATGCTACTTCAAATGCAAGCTAGTTTCACTACCCAAAAGCAAAAAATGCAAGTATCTTCTTTGTTTGATTATGATGTATACAGAAATTAAATACAAATCCTTTAACGCTCCACTACTTTCAATCAGGAGAAAGAGTCCTATGCAGATGCAAAAGACACGAACCAAAAGGGATACAAATAAAGCATGTACTCAAGATAATGAGGTATGAAAGAAAACAAGTAGAAACTTGTTCTAACAAGCAAGAACACCATCAAGGACTCTACAACCAATCAAGCATTCAAGGAATACAATAAAATTCAGGGAAGAATCCAAGAAATGATAGGGAGAAAAAGAAATCACTCAAAACTATCCTGTCAAAAAAGCAGCTAGAAAAGGAGATTTCACATTTCTGAAAAAGATTTCAAACTCCAAGAAAGACAATAGAGAGTGAAAAACATCAAAAACCATCAAAAACCAATCCACACAACTTCACAAACCAACCACATACTCTGGGTAAAGAGCTCTGCAAAACAGGTTGCAAAAGACTGAGCAAAAGAAGGCAAAAACTCTCAAAAAGGAAACTAGCACTCCCCCAGAAGGATGCACAGAGTGTTGCAACTCTCCCTAAGACACTGTAGGGGAGCATTGGCGCTCTGGTATGGCCTACAGGGGGGCGTTGGTCCTCCCAGAAACTCAGAAAAAGAGCCAAAAAACATGAAAAACTCACCCAAAATGCATGAAAATTGGTGAAATTTCAAGTGAATGTAGGAGAAGGATAATGGATGATGAACAACTAGGAATTTCTTGGGAAAATGACCTCAAATATCAAATGTAACAATGCATATATCCTTGAATTCGTTTACAACAAATTTCATACCATCCGATAAAGGAGAAAGCGGTGAATCGACCCTAAATCTCGAAAGAAGAAGAGTGACTCAAAGTAAAGAAGAAAAATGTCAAAAGATCCATACAAAAGTATAATCAATTCTCAAAAATCAAGTTGTTGAATGCCAAAACAAGGATACACTAAGGTTGCAAGAACTCTGAGCAGATGCAAACAACAAAAAAATGGACTCAAAGACCAATTCCCAACATGATTTTCCTCAGAAAAAAGGGTAGCACTCTGGTATCAAGGGTACCAGAGTGTTGCAATGCTCTATGGAAGCTTTCCAGAGAGTGCCAACACTCTGATAGAAGAGGCAGGGGAGCGCTAGCCTCTCAAACTTCAGAAAAATGCCAAGAAATGCAAAATTTCAAGCAAATTCAGAAATCTAAATTGTATGGGATGAAGTAAAAATCCAATCAACACACCTAAGAATTAGAGACCCAGTATGGAGAAGGTCAAAAAATGAGTGAAGGCCAAAACAAGACCTAGGAAAGGAATCAAAAATCAATGTTCCTCTTCATTGGAGTCGCCAATTTCTGTTACAGGAAAATCCCCCTGCGGACAAGTGGATTTCCTCTTTGATACTAGACCACTATGACCAAGACAAAAAAGTGCTAATGTGGACACTGACATTCCTTTTCATGAAGATAAATTATTCAAAGAAGAAGAAAAAAGAAGGGTAAATACCTTTACCGACGTTTGTCCTTACTCGATCCAGGCTGATCTTGATCTCCAAGTTCTTCAGAAAGTCCTGCAGTACAATGAGCAACAACAACGAGACATACTTCCTACTCTACCATGATTAGCTTCATAATAGATCTATCAAAAGAAACAAGCTCATGAAATATACAAAAACTTAAAGAAATCAGGCCAAGCACATATTTATATTAATGAAAACAAAGCAAAGTGCTTACAACCATAGATGTAGATGCAACAGCTTCACCAAGCTCTCTTTGTCTAGAACCTTTACTCAAATGATCCACCAACAAAATGCCTGTAACTTCATTGATATCTTCCTTATGAGATCATAAGTTTGATGCCTTCCTATTTCTCCATATGATTTTACCATGAGAAGGCCTCCTTATACAAGCTTGGAGAGGTCCAACCACCTTAGATATCCTTGGGATAGGTTGAGGATGTTTCTCCTTCAGTTATGGATCCTCCCTAAGACCGAGCCTTGACCTCAGATCTGAATCCAACCAACTTCAGAGATGAAGGGGATTCTCCCCTGATTTTCCTCAACAGCCCAATATTTTCTGAAAAAGGCTAGTGCTCCCCCAAAAGGGTGAACAGAGCGTTGCAACGCTCCCCCAAAGAAGGCCAGGGAGCGTTGGCACTCCCTGATAGTGGGTAGGGAAGCGTTGCCCTCCAAAATCCATTTTTGAGTGGTTTTCTTCATGGAAAATGATTTGTACTCTTCATCAAATGATTTATCTTCCTAAAACCAGTCTTTGAGGGTGTCTTAAGTGTCCCTGTGATGTTGTTAGAGACATGACATAGGAAATATGGCAGTATGATGTTTGTGACACTTGTGGTCAAGATGTGACACTTGTAATGATGACACTTGCGACACTATTGAAGTGAGTAATTTTGATGTGTAACAGTCAGGCTACCAAGGAGGCATAGAGTTGAATGGGAACACCACTTATTTGAAGAATAATAGGGTACAAGTTGCATCTGAGCCAATGTTGTGTGTGAAGAAGCTTTCACCCAATACTATTCTACCTTCTAAAGTCTCAACTTTGGCAGCCATATATGATCTCTCTAGTGCATCTTCTTGGGTGGTGCCCACCTGAGTGAAGGCCCCGGTGCTCACAGAGACCACATATCCTCCTCGTAACTACACTGTCTAACTTCAACAATTTTCCTTAATCGACATTGTAATTCCTTTGTATTTGACATCAAATTAAAACGCAACGCATCACACAACGTATTGTGTTCGAGGTGTATTGAATTCGATTGTCAATTTTGAAGAGTGTATACCAGCTTATTGTATTAGAGGCATATTGAGACAACAAATCTAGGCAATGGGGGTGTGTGCAACAACAAATCCGAGAAGATCCTAGTTGGTTTAAATATCAACTCCAATGATGCATTCTTTTTTCTTAGCATGCATTGTGAAACCCTAACTCTCTAGGTCGATGCCCATGTGAGCAAATTTCAAATTGGGGAAGTCCGTCAAATTTGATGGTTTCAATTACTCTAATGCTTGTTTTGCCCATTTTAAGGAAGGAGGTTGACAGATACACACAATTTTTAATAGTATTTGATGAGAAAATTGGTTCATGACGGGCAATTTGCCCATCAAATTCCATGCCTGGAGCGAACCAAAGTAAATATGTCTGCTGAGAGAGGTCACTTTTTTTTTTGAAGATTCGCATGCCTCATTTCTATCCAATTTCAACCTTGCAAAAGGATCCTATTGCTTATTCCAGCAAGACTCCAGTGGATCCCGCGAAGTACCACTCTAAGGGAGATTGTGTAGGGTTATGTGTCGATAGTTGATGAGGTCGATGTTCTAGTCAAATCCCAGATCAAAGAGAAATCAGAAACTAAAAAATTACAAGATAATAATGCTATCAAATGGGCATAGGTTATTCATTGTACGAAATGGAGTTAGATGGGATGTTTCCCCATTGTTCCACCTGTCCAATTTGGACGTCCCCTTAGACATTCAATGTGTTTGGTTGAAACTAGTCCCGTGCCCATTCTGAATTATTTATTTATCCACTGTTTTTTAATTTTCTTTTGATTGATTGTGATTGGTTGAAATATGTTCCGATATGAGATTTTGAATATTCCTTATTGCTCGGGATTTCATCAAATTTGTGTTTGGGTGTTCCTCTTATTGTGGGAGATGCCCACATGGCCATTGAATATGTATTACGATTTCCTCCAGTCTTGTGAGTTGAGCGGACAGTTCAACAAATCCCACTGATTTATTAGAAATGAACATTGTGGAAACAAGTGAAGGTTATCTGGTTGCGCCATCAATGGAAGAGGTGGCTGATGATTTTGTTGTATCAATTGGAGGTTCCCGTGGGAATCAGAAACGAAAGAATAAATTATTCAAAGAAATGGGCTGGTGGGTTAGCATCCATGAATTTGCCAAGTTTGCAAAAACTTAGGTATTATGGTTGACTCAATTCTTTGAAATTTTATTGGTAATTGAATTTTCAATTTAATAAACACAATTTTTCTTAAAAGGAACATTTTTGGAGAAAATTTCCTCTAATGCAATCTTCTCATGAATATAACCATCTTGGTGATAGCTCTCAAGAGTTGATCCAACCCGTTCCATCACCCCTTCCCGTGATTGATCAACAATCGAAATACAACGACCTAATAAAGCTTGAGCTAGTTCATTGATGATGTCCACCATTTCCTCCTCCAAAGGTCTCGATCCTAGGTGGCATTAAGACCATGGGTCTAACAAGGCTCTAGGTGGGCACAATGCTAGGCTAGACCATATCGTCTGGCCCTCCAGTAGGTCATTCGAATAGTCTAGAGCCTCTTCCTCCAAATCAACATCCAAAATCATGTTCCTTGCCACCTAGAAAATCTTTGTCACCACCTTTTGTCCTCAATAGAAACCCTATTACAAAGTTGCAAACTGCCATCTGCAAAATTACAAAGTAGATCCAAGGATAAAACCCTTAGCCAAAAATGCTAGCACTTGGAAAAAGAAAGATAGTGAAAAATGTAGTCTAGTACTTTCAACACAAAAACAAAAAGACCCCTAGTATATAGACAGTGGATGTTCCAAGCACATGACTGGAGACAAGGATAAGTTTCTGTCTATTAGTAAAAGCAAAACATGAAATGTGACCTTTGGAAATGATGAACCAGGTAAAATCAAGGGTAAAGGGATGGTGAGTTTGAGTAATGGTAAAGGGAAATCCCAGGATGTTCTGCTTGTAGATGGGTTGAAACATTATTTGCTCAGTGTAAGTCAAATGTGTGACACAGGATGTGAAGTGGTGTTCACTTCCAAAGATTGTAAGATAAATTCTGTAAACTCAAGATAAGTGGTGGCTAAAGGCACAAGGACAAATAATAATGTATATGTGTTGAAAGAAGACAAAGAAGAGTGTCATCTAAGCAAACATGATGAAAGCTAGTTATAGCATAGGAGACTTGGACATCTAAACTTTGACCACTTAATCAAGCTCAAAAATCTTGAGGTAGTAAAAGATCTTCCAAGAATATCAAAGCCACAAGATTATGTGTGTAAACCCTACCAAGTAGGAAAGCTAACCAGGACACAGTTTAAATCCAAGAGCTCTACTTCAACAGAGAAACCACTCCAATTAGTTCATATGGATTTATGTGGACCATCGAGACAGGAAGGCACAAGGAAGGAAAACTACTTCATGCTGATCATTGATGATTACTCCAGACTCACTTGGGTTGCTTTTCTCAAAGAAAAAGTTGAAGAATTTGATAAATTTAAAATATTTAAGGCTTTAACTGAGAATCAAACAGGCAACAGATTAAAGGTTGTAAGATCAAACAAAGGAGGATAATTTATGCCAAGTGATTTCAAGGAATTTTGTGATAAACATGGGATCAAAAGAGAATACACAATCCCAGGAACTCCACAGCAAAATGGAGTAGTTGAGAGGCAAAACAGAACAGTTCAACAAATGGCCAGGTCAATGATGAATGAGAAGAACATTGGTCAAACCTAATAGGTAGAAGAAATACACACAACAATCCATATTCTTAACAAAACTCACCTTACACCACATAGTGACTAGACACCTTATGAATTGTGGTATGAAAGACCTGCTTCAATCAAACACTTCAAAGTCTTTGGGAGTAAGTGCTACATAAAGAATAATAATGAAAACCTTGGCAAGTATGATGACAGGGCTAATGAAGGCGTCTTCTTAGGGCATGCTACAAACAACAAAGGATACAGATGCTATAAAAAGAGGCTGCATAAATTGGTTGATTGTATTGACATAAAAGTTGATGAAGGAATCACAGTAAGAGAGGTAAGAAATATTGAATCAACCAAAAAGGATATAATTGAAGATGAAGATGAATAGGTCCAAGGATCAGAAAAATAAGACTCTGAGTCAGATGAAGATACAAACACTCAGGTAGACTCAAATCAACAGACAACATCAAATCCTTCCTCTAGAATTACTCAAAAGAATCATCGTGCAAGTCAGATAATTGGTGAGAAAGACAAAGGTGTACAAACAAGGAGAAGGATAATCAAAGACACCGAGCAATCACAGCAATCACATATAGCCTTCATATCCATGGTGAAACCCAATAACTTCAATGAAGCTAGTGAAGATGTAAATTGGTTAAAATCAATGAACGAGGAACTGGATCAAATTGAGAAGAACAATACTTGGGAGCTTGTTCCTAGACCGACAAATAAGAATGTAATTGGCTCCAAATGGGCGTTTAAGAATAAAATGAATGAATAAGGACAAATTGTCAGGAATAAAGCTAGACTGGTCTGTAAAGGGTATGCTCAAATAGAAGGACTGGATTTTGATGAAACATTTGCGCCCGTAGCAAGATTAGAAGCTATTAGAATGTTTCTTGCCTATGTTTGTCATAAGAATTTTAAAGCCTATCAAATGGATGTCAAATCAGCTTTTCTAAATGGAGATCTAACAGAAGCAGTCTATATGGAACAACCATAAGGTTTCCAACTGTCAGATAACCCTGACTTTGTTTGCAAGTTGAAGAAATCCTTATATGGGTTGAAACAAGCTCCTTGTGCCTGGTACTACAGACTAGATAAGTATCTTCAAGACAAAGGGTTCAAGAGAGGAACAGTTGACAACAATCTATATATCAAAAGAGAGGGTAATGATTTTCTCATTGTGTTGGTCTATGTAGATGACATCATCTTCAGAAGTAATAATGCTTCACTGGTAAAATGGTTTGCTTCTGCCATGCATTCTGAATTTGAAATGTCTATGATGGGGGAACTGCCATTTTTTCTTGGTCTGCAAATTACTCAGAGGTCTGAAGGACTATTTCTTTCTCAGGAGAAATATCTAAGAGAAATATTGAAAAGGTTTCAAATGGAAGATTCTACACCTGTGAGCATACCTATGGTCATTGGATGCAAGCTAGGTAAGGATGACGACTCACCTAATGTTGATCAGAGTTCATATAGGTCTATGATAGGAAGCCTATTGTACATCACATCATCTCGTCCAGACATAATTCATGTTGTTGGAATGGTAGGAAGGTATCAATATGCACCTAAACAAAGTCATTTGATAGCCGTAAAAAGAATATTCAAATATTTGAAAGGAACAATGAACTATGGCTTATGGTATCCTAGGAATCAAAATTTTCAATTATCAATCTATTCAGATGTTGATTGGGATAACTGCATGGATGAAAGGAAAAGCACGAGTGGAGGTGCATTATTCTTGGGAGATTCTCTTGTAGCATGGTTGAGCAAGAAGCAAGGTTCCATTTCCTTATTGACTACAGAAGTTGAGTACATTGCAGCTGCCACTTGTGGTACCCAAGTATTATGGATGATTCAAACACTTACAGACTTGGAGGTAAATTATACTGCACCGATCCCAATTCATTGTGATAATACTAGTGCAATATGTGTGTCAAAGAATCATGTATTTCACTCCAAGACCAAGAATATACCCATCAAGTATCACTTCTTGAGGGAACATGTGACCAACACTGTTGTTTCTTTGCATTATATTCCATCCAAAGATCAGATTGTTGATATCTTCACTAAACCGCTTGCAAAATCTCAGTTTGAGTATCTACGCCAAAAGTTGGGCGTGACCCCATTATCAACCTAAGAGAGTCCATACTGTCAGGGGGAGTATGTGTTGGTTGAATATCTGATACCTCTGCAAAGTACTGCAACAACTCAGGGGGAGCATGTTTTCTTTGACATTGATGTCAAAGGGGGAGAAAAGGAGTGGTCTGGATGTTATAGTTGGAGGTCCAAGCAACAACCTTTTAGGGTTGCCATCAATGCCAAAGGGGGAGATTGTTGGCATGTTTTACAGGAAAGTGTGTGCTTGTCATTGATGGCAAGAACATCATCGTCGATGTTTTACAGGAAAAGCATAAGCTCAGGAGGAGAAGCAAACAATATGCAGAAACAAGAAAGCTCAGCAGAGATAGCAGTTTCCAGAATTGTAGACAAGGTCCAAGAGACAGACTCGCAAAAGGAACAAAGGTCGAGACCCACGAACACTTAGAAAATCTTCTAAGTCAGAGAGATCAAAAGCTCAAGAGGAAGAGCGACAGTCGTCGTTGAATCACCGATCCAAAAGACCAACAACCGTTAGATCCAGTGGATTTGTGAGGAGGTTACCATTTGGGGAATCTCACTTCAGAAGAATTGGCAACTTGAAAGTTGAATTACCCGAAGCCCGAAATATGAAATGAATGTGGACCATCAGATCTGGAGAAAATGCGATAACCGTCATATTGAATTAGTGGAAGGACATGATAAGAAAGGGATGAGATCTGAGATCATGATCACCCAAATATCCGTTGACCATCAAATCGAATTAATTGAAGGGTAAGTTAAAGGGGGATAAAGAGTTGAGAATTTGATTATCCGAATACCCGTTAGTCGTCGGATCAAACACAAATTTTTGTCAGCTGTTGGATCATTCTAAGTGGAAGGACAAGATAAGCTAGAAGAGTTGCATCGTAGATAGATCGGGTCGTTGATCTAAGATCTTGATCCAATGAACATCATTCATTTCGGGTATAAATATGTGAGGAGATTACTCTCCGGAAAAAATCTCACTTCAAGACATCAGTTTGAGATTTGAAATCTCCAAAGTCTAGAGACCCGGAGAGCCGAAATACGTTCTTGACTGTCGGATCATCCGAAGAAGATTGCATCCGTTAGATCATTCTAAAGTGGAAGGACATGATAATTTGGGTAAAGGGCACGCTAATCTCAGTAACCAAGAATCAGTGACTCATATCTACGGTCGATAAGGCATATCAGACCCTCTCGAGCTTTCTGCCTTTAACTGTGGGGGGGGTCCGAGTTGGTGGTATATTCCTTGTGGAACCCTCATATGTGTCACCTTTCTGTTAACTCGGACCCCCCTCGCTCATTACCACTTACCGCCTGATCCCCCCTCCGAGTAAACCACCAAACCACTCATACATACCACCTCTGTGCTTTGACGTCAGACTCCACTACTCGCTACATGTCACACTCCACTACCGCTCTCTACCTCTACGTTCCACTACACTACTTACACATCTCACCCACGTCAGCATACCATCTCAGCAAGGACATGTGGCAGACCATGTCAGCAAGAACACAAGTCGTCTGATCTGAAAGATCACTTCGGGTGTATTCTCAACCATTGATCATAGTACAGTGGAAGGATAGTGTAAGTTTGAGATGTTGAAATTCTGAAGTTCCGAAGGGCGAAGTTTCGACAACCATCCATCTTAATGTTTGATTAAGTCCTAGTCGTCAGATTGAACAATGAAAGGATGAGTGTAAGAATCAAATCTGACCATTGATTTGTTTCCATGAAATAAACCATCTGTTTCAGGATCACCGTCAAGATTGTAAGATCGACGGTCCCATCGCATTGCGGGGCCAGAACATGCCCGGGTCTTAATTTTTCATGAGCGGGACGCAATCGAAACCACGGTTTTGGAGAAAGGACGAATGGAGGCTCGTAGTGAATTGTAGGGCGAAAAGTGGGTTGCCCTCAAACAACCTATGGACGTGCCCGCAATTGCGTGGTCACGTGAAGTTCATAGCCCAAGGTCATATCATGAAAAAGAGCTAGTGTTCACTAGACTGAGATCAGGAAGCACCTTTTGAATAGGCGATTGGGTCATCTCCAGTGGTCACGTGAAGGATGGGGCTTAGAAGCCAAAGAAGCCAAAGAGGACTGGCTATAACTGACAGAGAAGACGAAGAGTTTTAACTGCCAGAGAAGCCAAGGAATCTCAAGATAATGCCCACTGATGATGAACACACTGAACATAATCGCCAGAGAATTTGAAGAGCTTTAGGGTGATCTCTAGAGGAACTGAAGAGTCTCGAGGTAATTACCAGTAGGATGAAGACTCATCATAGAGACAATTGACAGATGGAAAAGTGTCGAAGATTATAACTGCCAGAGAAGCCAAAGAATCTCAGGATAACGACCACTGATGAAGAACAGACTCAGCATGATTGCCAGAGAGAACAAAGAGTTAGGTGAATGATATGGCAGAGAACTTGGCATGATAAATATACACAGAACAAAGAAGAGATGGTTGCTTCTGTTCAGAGTTATTCATGCGGGTAGAGGCATGTTGTGTGCAACCACTGAAATGCACAGAAGAGGCATAGTGCATAGAATGGAAATAATATAGAGAGCATAAAGCGCAGAAGAAAGATATAGAACATAAATGCATATCTGAGAGAGGAAGAGAAAGCCGAGGTGCGCATGCAGAGACAGAGCAGAAGATCGGGAAACTCAAGAAGATGCGAGCAGGAAGACACTGATGCAGGCAGTATAGGAGAACAATGATGAGACTGGTAAGCCCTTTGAAAAACACTGTATCACTGTAATAAGTTTCAGTAACGAAGTTTTTATAATCAGGGTGGTAGGGTGGTGCTAGGGAGGATTGTTGTCCTCAGAGTTTCAAGTGGGTACTTGAACACAGGGAGTTGTAGCTTCCATTTGGTTGTAGACACAAAAACCAAGGTGGTAGGGTGATGCAAGGGATAACTATTGTTCTCTATTATACAGGGTGGTGCAAGGGAGAACTATTGTTCTCTATTATACAGCGCTTTTGACCGCTTTG
>JASDQU010205229.1:15788-32215 GCA_032191745.1 Picea mariana
GGCCTTTTTCCTTTGCTGTGAAGCTTGTAACCTTAGCTTCTGCCTACGCTCTTGAGACATTATCTCTCCTTGATCTTCATCAAACTCTGAACCCTCCAAAGGGTTTTCTTGGCCTCTGGACTCCTTACACCTAGTGCTCTGCGTGTAAAGGCATACTCCTCCTGTGTTTCCTCAAACTCTGAAATCTCAAAGGATTTCCTCTCGACCTCTGCACTCCTTGCAGGATCTTTACACACGATTGTGCTATCTCTTCTGAGCTTATTTGTGGCTCCGAACTCAAAGGGTCTCTGTCCCTTTCTCTCCTTAAAGGGATATAAGTGCCCTCTTGGTGAATTATGCTCAAGCACTCCTTGCTGAGCCTGCAGGGTGTTCAGTAACCCTGAGAAGGTCTCCTCTTGACACTTCTCTGTTCTAGAACTCAAAGGAGTTCTTCTGTGCACTCTTCACACCTTTTCAATGCCCTCCTGGTAGAGCTTCTACAAAATTCTCAGCAATTCTGTCTTCTTCCTCTGAACTCAAACAAAAGTTCCTTCTGTGCACTTTGTGCACCTGCTCAATGCCCTCCTGGCAGAGCTTCTCTAGAATCCTCAGTGATTCTGTTTTCTTTGTGCCTCTATGCACCTGCTCAATGCCCTCCTGGTAGAGCTTCTGCAGAATCCCTCAGTGATTCTGTCTTCTCACTGAACTCAAAGAGTTCTCTCCTTAATGCATCCAGTGCATTCGCTTGATGCCCTCCTGGCAGAGCTCCCACAGAATACCTCAGAAATGTTGTTTGTCTCGTGCCTTCCTCTGCATAGTCTTACCTCCAAGGTATTCAACAACCTTGAGGTTTCTCCCTTGAGTTAGTGACTTCAGCTGGTGCGCCCTCTTGGCATGTCTCTATCCAAATCCCACATAATTTAGAAGTGCACTCTTGCACTGGTTCTCAGAGACCGCAGTACTCTGTCATGCACTCTTGCATGAAACCATAAAGAACCCAGACCTGGAATCAAAGAACCCACAAATATCAGAATCTAACTATCCCTGCAAATGCGCATCTAATCATACATCTACAACATATCGTAAACACATAAAGACATTCATTCACACATACAAAATAACATGAAGGAAAAACTTCTTTGTTTGTATTAATATCAGAATGCCTCTTTACAATGTGTTCGAGCTCAGACTGTAACAGAGTCTTGACTCTCCTCTCTTCTCTCTGTTCTACTCTACCAACTCTACCTCTTTTGCTCTTCACTCACTCAAAATAAGATGCCGAATATTTTTTACATGAGGGGTATCTTTGAGCTCTTCCCTCCAAACTACCCACCCTATTCAATTACATTGAATTTACATTGAATGGGCTGTCTAGTCTGAATCGGATCTAGATCCCAGCCTTACAACCTATTTAAGGTGATATTTAATCTAAAGCCTGCACATACACATGGATTTTGGCTCTTCCATTCTTACAAACACTTAATGCATTAATTCAAATTCCAAATTTGAAAGGAATGAGAGGGCTGCGCCTCTCTCCTCCCATTGAATGCGCACATTGATATGCGGGCTGGTTGGCTGGCGTGTAGCTGGCTTAGAGCAATGCTCCTGGATCATACTCCTCTGCTGTGAAAAATTCATGACCTCCTACTCATAAGCTTCCCATTATGGTTGTCGAAATCCACCTGGATTCCAAACGGTTCTCTGGAGCTGTCCATCCGCTCCATCTATTCGCTGCTATTGCTGCTGCTTCCCTACTTCTCTTGCAGTCTCTCTTCTGCTCATCTTCTCATTGATAGTAGTCTCTTTTGCTAATTGGAGCATCATCCTTTTGATCTCATCGATCACCTTGTCCAGCTGTTCTAGTGGCTGGCTCTGTCCTTTCAGTCTGCTTGGTTGCACTTCCTCTTTATCGGTGGGTAGATAAACTAGATCTCCCATGCCATCTTCATCCTCTTTTGTGGCACTTAGTGGCCACTCTGCTACAGATTCTTCTTCTGCAATCTCCTCACTAAATTGATGTTCAAATTCTTCTTCTAACATCTTAACTTCTACTAGTTCTTCTGCTGGCATGTCTCCAGCTTCTTCCAGCTGCTTCCCAGGCTGAAATTCTCGTTCATCTGCTGCTGCATACCTCGGCATTGCAGTCATCATCTGCTCAGCTCCCTGGATGAAAATTCTGAGTGATTCCTCGGAATGATCCTTTGAAAATACCTGCTTGAATGCCTTCTCATGGCAGTCATCTACTGAATATAGATTGTTCAACCAATCCTCCAGCATCTCCACCTCCACCTCCCATGGAGTGAGTATCTCCACCGTGTGCTCCTCTTCCGTTGTTGTCAGCTTCAGTGTTGCAACTATCTCCTTTTCATCTTCCTGGCTGAACATTTCAAGCCATTTTTCCGAATGCTCCTTTTCCTCTTCTAGGATAGACATCAGTGTCTACTCCCCTTCTTCTCTGACAGTCTTTGTTGGCTGTCCTTCTTCTTTTGTTGCCTCTGCAACACACACGCTAGCCTGAACTGGGCTATATGGCAGGAATACCTCAATTCCTCCAATCATTAGAATGCCCTTCTGATCTTCCTTCCCTATCAGCTCCTCTTGCTAATATGAACTTACCTTTGAGTTCATCTGCTCTCCCTTGCCCACCTGGCAATATGGGATTTATCTGCTGCCCGTCTGGAAGTCTATGAGATCTTGTGATCCCAAATCATTGCCCACTTGGCAATCTAGACTTTCACCTCTGCCCACCTGGAAGTTTATGAGATCTTCAACTAACCTCATATTATTTCCCTCCTGGAAATATGAAATTTCCTCGATGTCCTCCTGACAGTCCATGAGATCCTTCAGTGATCTCATTTCATTGCCCTCCTAGCAACTTGAGTTTTCTGTCCTGCCCTCCTGGAAGTCTATGAGATCTTCCAGTGATCTCAGTTCATCCTCAATGTCACTGAGATTTCTCCCAGCTTCTGGCTCGCAGATGTGAACCACTTCTTCCTTTGGTTCGTTGAGGTCTTCAGCATGCCTCAACCATATTTTCAACAGCCTCCACTGTCTTTTGGCCACCAACTGCTTGACTGGAAATTTTACCTTCCTCCTCAGAGGCCATTCATATACCCAATGAGATCTTGCATCCTGTTGTATCTGCAATTCAAGCTTCTCCATCCTCGCTCTTATCTCGACGAGCTCTTTATCCATTGCATCTTTGCTTGGCTGCTAGTGGTTTTTATTTCCACCACGTCCATGGCCTTCAGTAGCCATCTTCCTGTTCCTATCTGCCCTCCTGGAAAACTTGCTGCTGTCACTCTGCAACTAAGAGTGCTTCCAACATCTCCTACAGTCGACCTGACTATTTCATTTGATTGCTATGTCCTGCAACAATATCTTCACCTGAAATATACAGATGAAGTCCTGCTCTAATGCCACTTGATGTGTATTAGAGTGCTCTTTTTCCTCTAGCTCCCTCTGCCTGAAATCTACAGACAAAATCAAGCTTTGATACCAAACTGATGCGTATTAGAGTATTTCCTTTATCTTCCCTGCCTCCTTCTGCCTGCAATATGCTAATAGAAAGTGGCTCTGATACCACTCTGATGTAGCACCCCCTACCGCAGCAGGTTCTGCATGACCTCCTGGTCTTAGGATCGTTCTGATTTTTCCTCGAGTCGAAGTGGATCCTTTAGTTCCCTGCTGGAACCTTCAACAAATCATATCCATAGGTCCTTCACATTCCACATGGCCTCCAACACGACCGCGACCTTTTCCTGAAAAGGGAATTTCGGATTTCGGGACTTTGCGAGTCCTGATGTCAAGTTTCTTGTCTCCTCAATCCCCCGATCTCCAAATTACCAAAATGCTGAAATGGCTTCAATGATGGTTAGCCCTTGGCCAAACCTTAGTCCATGTGACCACTTCCCCTGTGACCGCAACCTAACTTCGAAGGGGTGTCACGTTTCATGACTTCAGGACTCTCAATGTCAAGTGTCCTGGCTCTCTGTCTTCGGAACTTCCGAAATGCCGAATTTTGAAGGGCTGAAATGTGCGACTGCAACCCCACTCCAAAAATATGTCGCATTTCATGATTTCAGGATTTTCAAATGCAAATCACCCTGATTCCCTGTCCTCGAGGCTTCCAAAAATCCGAACCCCAAAATGCCGAAATCCTCCACTGAGAGATCAACAACTGTGATCCTCCCTTGATCCGATGGCTCAGATCCTTTCGGGACTTCGTGGGTCAAGAATCCAAAATTCTTACCCTTTTCCTTCCCGATAGCCGAAGTACCACACTCCTCCCCATGACCGCAGTCTACTCTTCGGGGTTTTGGAATTTGCGATTTCACGATTTCGCTGTGATAGTTCCTGGTCCTTCGAACTCCCGGTAGCTCCCCGATCTCCGCCACGCGTCCTCCACAAATGGACGGCCCTGATCGCTTCGGGACTTCAAGAGTCACAAAGTCGAAAGACTCCTCTTCTCTGCTCTTGCATGCTCGAATCCCCGAAATACGAGGATCTCGTGACATGCATCCTTCGAGATGGACGGTCACGATGCCTTCGGGACTTCTTGTCTCGCGATTCTTACAATTTTTTTTTTTTTTTGCAGGAAAAACTGCTCTATTTGTATTAATCTTAGAATGCCTCTTTACAATGTGTTCAAGCTCAGACTGTAATAGAGTCTCGACTCTCCTCTCTTCTCTTTGTTCTACTCTACCAACTCTACCTCTTCTACTCTTCACTCACTCAAAATAAGATGCCGAATATCTTTTACATGAGGGAGCTCTTTGAGCTCTTCCCTCCAAACTACCTACCCTATTCAATTACATTGAATTTACATTGAATGGGCTGTCTAGTCCAAATTAGATCTAGATCCCAGCCTTACAACCTATTTAAGGTGATATTTAATCTAAAGCCTCCACATACACATGGATTTTGGCTCTTCCAACCTTACAAACACTTAATGCATTAATTCAAATTCAAAATTTGAAAGGAACGAGAGGGCTGTGCCTCTCTCCTCCCATTGAATGCACGCATTGATATGCGGGCTTGCTGGTTTGTATGTAGCTGTCTTGGAGAGATGCTCCTGCATCACTTTGTGGGAGCCCATTCATGCTAGTACAGAAGAAATATGGAACCTGGCGACTTTGTATTGATTATCGGGCTCTGAATAAAATCACAGTCAGAAACCGGTACCTGATTCCCTGAATCGACGACCTCCTTGATCAACTCACGGGGGCCAAATACGTCAGTAATATTGATCTGAAGTCTGGATACCACCGGGTCCCGATAGAACAGATAGATGTATGGAAGACCACCTTCAATTCAAAGGAAGGCCTTTTTGAATGGTTGGTCATGCCCTTTGGATTGAAAAATGCTCCAGCCACTTTGATGAGGATGATGGACGATATCCTGCGACCATTCACCAATACTTTTGTAGTGGTGTATCTAGATGACATTGTAATTTACGGCAAGACTTGGGCCGAACACTTGCAACATATTCAGCAGGTTCTGCACACCCTGCGGAAACACAAGCTATATACCAACATGGAAAAATGCTCCTTTGGCATGGACAAGGTCCATTAACTGGGATACATCATTAATCAACATGGCATACATGTGGATCCAGGCAAGATCCAAGTCATCCATGACTGGCCAGCCCCAACAAAATTCACTGAGCTTCGTAGCTTCTTGGGCCTCACCAATTTCTACCGCAGGTTCGTGTTGGGATTCCCCCATATTGCATGGGCCCTCAGCCAAATAAAAAGGGGTGGTGGTAAAAAGAAATTTGCATGGGGCCAGTCCCAACAAAAAGCATTTGATGATTTGAAGTAGTGTTTGTTCTCAACCCTAGTACTTTCACTACCAGACCTGCAACATCCCTTTGAAATTGAGACAAATGCTTTAGACTATGCTGTGGGTGTCGTTCTCACTCAGCACGACCACCCCGTGGCCTATCATAGTGAGACACTGTCAGATACTGTCTGTAAGTACCCTACTTATGACAAGGAAATGTACTCCATTGTACAATCCTACCGCCAGTGGAGACATTACATTCTTGGGAAGGAGATAGTCATCCACACTGATCATAAGCCACAACAGTTCATGCAGACACAGAGAAAATTGCAGAATGACCGCCATCAAAAGTGGTCCACATACTTGCAACAATTCCCTCGCAACATCAAGTATAAAACAGGAAGCACCAATCACGCCGTTGATTGCCTCAGCAGACTGCCAGTCGCGACACTCACAACGGTGCTAGAATATTGTGGCCATGAGACATCTGGATGGTCCCAACTCTATGAGACAGACCCTAACTTCACCACGACCTACCAAATGTTGGGTGCAAACGCAGTTGTCGATAATTTCCAGCTTCAGGATGGGTTTTTGTGTCGTCTATGCTATTGCCAAACTGACCACTAAGAAACAGGGCCTGTACACCCCTCTTCCTACTCCTGACAGGCCATGGGAATCCATCTCAATGGACAACATGTTGGGCCTCCCGTCCACCAAGCGGGGAAATGACTTTGTTTTTATGGTTGTTGATCGCTTTTCTAAGATGGCGATTCTGGTTGCCTACAAGAAGAGCATCACAACAGAGGCCACTTCCAAGCTCTTCTTTGAATGAGTCTGGGTACATTTTGGAATCCCACAAACCATTGTCTCATATCGGGAAGGTTGATTTCTTAGCACATTCTGGTCGAGCTTTTGGTCACTGCTGGACACCAAGCTCACCAAATCCACGACCTTCCACCCCAAGACAGATGGCCAAATCGAGGTTGTAAATCAAATGATTGTGCACATCCTTCGCATGTATAATTCAAAGCACCCTGCACATGGGATGAGAGCCTTCCCTATGTCCATCATAGCTGCAACTGAGCCCTACATAGCTCAACCGACCATAGCCCCTTTTAGGTGGGGTTTGGATTCCAACCATTGGGTCCCATAGATGTTACACTTCCCCTTGCGATCACCTTGACTGACTCATCTCCTACTCCAACTGAAGCTGACAAAGGCACCCGATTCATTGATCTAATCCAACACATCCACCAACAGGTTCAAGATATCCTACAGAAGTCCAATGAAAAGTACAAACACCGCCATGATCAACATCAGGTGCCACATAAGTTTCAGGTGGGCAACAAAGTTTGGTTGCACTTGCAGAAAGAACGAATTACATGACCCCATCGAAAACTTCCATTATGGGCCATACACCATCACCAAGGCCATGAGGGACAATTCATTTGAGCTCAACATTCCTCCCTTCCTTTGCCTGCACCCAGTGTTCAACGTGGATCTCCTTCGCCCTTATTTCCCACCATTATTGGACACCTCAGAAGTAGAAGAACAACTAACACCGACAAAGCTCAACCCTAACTGCATACAATAAGCATCAAATGATCAGATTGTGGACACATGGATCAAGGGCACTTGATAACAAAGGATCAAACTTTATCAAGTCGTTAAAGCAGGGAAACTCCTGCACCAAGGCAAGTGGCTCACCTGGGGCCAAATTCAACAGAAATTTCCCCATCTGATGGGGGACCTCAACACAATGGAGACCATTTCTTCCTAAGGAGGGAGGATTGATCCATATGGATATCAGTGGCCACCCACCTTTTCCAACTGGCTCAAAACAGTTTTCTGACAATTTTGGCAATTTACTATTTTTAGCAGTTTTAACTTCTGGGGCCATTTTGAGGGCATAATTGAAAGTTTTTCGGGTTTGAGTTCCCAAACACTATTTAAAGGAATCATTGAGCATTCAAAATGAATCTCCTCGACGATACCTTTCCAATGGGCTATCACACGCTTAAAATGGATATCGTATGCAAAAGTTACGACCCCGAAAAGTTGATGTCCTAACTTACCCAAACGGTGCCCACATGAATTTTGGCGCTTCATCTCCTAGGGTTAGGTTTTTGGATGTCTATGGTTTTTGGAATTCTTGTTTATTATAAAAAGGCCTTCAGAGCCTCATTGTAATCTTCTTCTTGCGAATGTGTGCAGTCGTCACATCTCTTCTCAGAGATAAGTCGCTACCATTTCAGCAAGCTTGTTTCCGCTGCATTTTACAGTTTCAACTTATTTCATTATTCGATAGAAATCCAGTTTTACCATATCTCTATTATTTTGTGTTAAGCACCTGTTAATAATTTGTAGTCACTTCATTCTGCTCATAAAATCCAGATCATTAGTATCAGAGCGGTCTGCTCCTTGTAGTTTTAATGCATGTCCCCAATGAGGTTGGAGTACAAAGAGTTTGGTCTCGAGCTTGTTTCTCTCGAGGATAGAAGCTCTGGCATGCCCAAGCGACCTATCATGGCAGGAGAAAAGAAAGATGATGGGATAGGGGATCCTTTCAAACTGTTGATTGAGGAAGCCCTCACACAACAGAGGAATGAGATGATGGATAGTTTCTCGCAAATCCTTCGACGACTACCAACAGGCAACACATCTTCTTCGAATAGAGGTGTCGCGCCCTTCAAGATACAAATAAACTTTGATATTCCTAAATTTTAAGGTCATATAGACGCAGATGCGGTAGACAAGTGGTTGAATCTACTAGAAGGATATTTTTATGTCCATAACTTTTCGAATAGAGAAAATATTACTTTTGCGCTCTTCAAAGCCGTTCCCCATGTCAAAGATTTGTGGGAAACTTTCTATGAGCAAAAGGAAACAGAGGAAACATCATTATTTTCATTCACGACCACCTGGGAATCCTTTAGGGATGCTATTAAGGAACAATACTACCCTGTCAAAAGTTATGATGACCTGTATACCAAATGGACCACACTGCGGCAAGAAAGAGACCAAGCAGTGCCCAATTTCACAAATATCTTCCATACCTTGCGCACTAAGTTGGGTATCAAATATTCAGAGCAACATATGGTGCACAAGTATCGCGGTGCTCTGCATAGATACATCCAGACCGAAATGGAATTTCTGGACATCTCATCCTTAGGTGCGGCCTACCGATAAGTTGTCAAAATCAAGCAGAAGCTCAAACAAAAGACGCGACAATTTGGGCCTGGGAACCTTCACAACAAAAGCTGGGAAAGGGCGGCCCCAAACCATAGAATAAAGGATAGAGCAATGATGGACAGTATCAGGACAACCAGTCCAAGCTGCAAGCAAAGGACACCAAAAAGTCAAAGAAAGATATAGGGAAGTGGTGCGACTTCTATAAGATCCCTTGGCATAACACTACTGAATTCCGCTCAAAGTAATTGTTGGTGGCCGAAGTGAAAGCCTCTGAATCAGATGCAGATTCTGACTCTAATCCAGAACCAGAAAGGGGAAAAGGGATCATTGACAGGGAACCTAGTGCCACCGTTGCTACCACCAAGCTCCAGCTTGGTGAACCATATGGGCCAGAAGAAGGAGAGCGCCTCTTCCATTCACAGATGTGTGTAAAAGGCACCCCGCTGCACTTCATCGTTGATAGAGGTAGCCAGAAGAACCTCATCTCAGCAGAGGTTGTCAAGCAGCTCACCCTGCCAACAATGTCTCACCCACAACCCTACACCATTGGATGGCTCTGCCAAGGAAGCGATCTCCACGTCAGCCAACAGTGCCAATTGTTGTACGACATCGAGCCCTTCAAAGATGTGGTATTATGCGATGTTGCTCCTTTTGAAGTTTGTGATGTTCTTTTGGGCCAACCTTATTTATGGAAATGTCATGTTGTATATGAGTCTAGGCCTCGTAGTGTTATTATTAATTTGAATAGGAAATTGTACAGGATACCCGAGGCAGTCCCACCTAGAGCTATTTCCTTGATCTCTTCTAAGCAATGCAGGAAGGTCATCTCTCAGATGGGAAAGTTTGTCTTCTTCATGATTCGCTCTCAGAATAAGAGAAAGATCACATCCACATCCAAGATCTTTGTGGCCAACCTCTCCACACAGTAGAATCAAGTAGATAAGGTCGTGGGAAAAGATAGTGTTGATGCTACAGAAACATTTCTACTGGGAAAAACTTCGACAGGAAGTCAACAAATATATCAGGTCCTACATTGCCTGCACTATTGCCAAACCGACCACTAATAAATAGGGCCTGTACAGCCCTCTTCCTACTCCTGACAAACCATGGGAATCCATCTCAATGGACTACATGTCGGGCCTCTTGTCCACCAAGCGGGGAAATGAATGTGTTTTTGTGGTTTTTGATCGCTTTTCTAAGATGGCGATTCTGGTTGCCTGTAAGAAGAGCATCAGAACAAAGGCCACTACCAAGATCTTCATTGAACGAGTCTGGGTACATTTTGGAATCCCACAAACCATTGTCTCAGATCGGGGTAGTCGATTTCTCAACACATTCTGGTCGAGCTTCTAGTCACTTCTAGACACCAAGCTCACCAAATCCAGGGCCTTCCACCCCCAGACAGATGGCCAAACTGAGGTTGTAAATCAAATGATTGTGCATGTCCTTCACATGTATAATTCAAATCACCCTCACACATGGGATGAGAACCTTCCCTATGTCCAACATAGATACAAATGAGCCCTGCATAGCTCAACTGACTCATCTCCTGCTCCAACTAAAGCTGACAAATCCACCCGGTTCATTGAGAGAATCCAACACATCCGCCAACAGGTTCAAGATATCCTATAGAAGTCAAATGACAAGTACAAACAACCCCATGATCAAGATCGGGTGCCACATAAGTTTCAGGTGGACGACAAAGTTTGGTTGTACTTGCATAAATAACGCCTTACAGGACCCCATTGGAAGCTTCTATTATGGTCCATACACCATCACTAAGGCCGTGGGGGACAATGATTTTGAGCTCAACATTCCTCCCTTCCTTGTCTAGCAACCAACGTTCAATATGGATCTCCTTCGCCCTTATTTCCCACCATTATTGGACACCTCAGAAGTAGTAGAACAATTGACACCAATAGATTTCAACCCTGACTTGATACAACAGACATCCAATGATCAGATTGTGGACACACAGATCAAGGGCACTCGACAACAAAGGATCCAGCTTTATCGAGTCGTCAAAGCAGGGCAGCTACTGCACCAAGGCAAGTGGCTCACCCGGGGCCAAATTCAGCATAAATTTCCTCATCTGATGGGGGAACTCAATGCAATGGAGACCATTTCTTACTAAGGAGAGAGGATTGATCCATATGGATATCGGTGGGCACACACCTTTTCCAACTAGCTCAAAACCATTTCTGACAATTTTGGAAATTTCCTATGTTTAGCAGTTTTAACTTCTGGGGCCATTTTGAGGGCCTAAATGAAGGTTTTTCGGGATCGGGTTCCTCATAGATAGCTAAAGGCATCATTGAGCCCCCAAAATGAATCTTATCGACGTTCCTTTCCAACGGGCTATCACATGCCTAAAACAAAGATCGTATGCAAAGGTTATGACCCCGGGAAGTTGATGTACTAACTTACCCAAACGGGCCCCACATGGATTTTGGTGCTTCATCTCCTAGGGTTAGGTTTTTGGATGTCTAGGGTTTTTGGCATTCTTGTTTATTGCAAAAATTCCTTCAGAGCCTCATTGTAATCTTCTTCTTGCTAATGCGCTTAGCCGTCACATCTCTTTTCAAAGATAAGCCACCACCATTCTAGCAAGCTTGTTTCCGCTGCATTTTACAGTTTAAGCTTATTTCATTATTGAATAGAAAACCAGTTTTACTATATCTCTATTATCTTATGTTAAGCACTTGTTAATAATCTGTATTCATTTCATTCTTCTCATAAAATCTGGATCAGTGGTATCAGAGCGGTTTGCTCCTTGTCGTCTTAATGCATGTCCCCAACGAGGCCGGAATACAAAGAGTTGGGTCTCGAGCTTGTTTCTCTTTAGTATAGCATCTCTCGCACGCCCAAGCGACCTCTCATGGTAGGAGAAAAGAAAGATGACGAGACATGAGATCCTTTCAAACTGTTGATTGAGGAAGCCCTCACGCAACAGAGGAACAAGATGATGGATAGTTTCACGCGAATCCTTCAGCTGCTACCAATAGGCGACACATCTTCTTCGAACGGAGGCATCGCCCCCTTAAAGGTTAAAATAAAATTCTATATTACTATATTTTAAGGTAAGATAGACGCAAATGTTGTAGACAAGTGGTTGAGTCTACTAGAAGGGTATTTTTCTGTCCATAACTTTTCAAATAGAGAAAAGATTACTTTTGCACTTCTCAAAGTCGTTCCCTATGTCAAAGATTGGTGGGAAAATTTCTGTGAGAAAAAGGAAACAGAGGAAACCTCATTATTTTCAGTTACGACCACCTGGAAATCCTTTAGGGATGCTATTAAGGAACAATACTACCCTGTCGGAAGGTATGATGACCTGTATACCAAATGGACCACACTGTGGTAATAAAGAGACCAAGCAGTGCCTGGTTTCAAAAATATCTTCCATACTTTGCGCACCAAGCTGGGTATCAAAGATTCAGAGTGACATATGGTGCTCAAGTATCGCGGTGCTCTGCATAGATACATATAGATCAAAATGGAATTTCTAGACATCTCATCCTTGGTCGCGGCATACCGATATGCCGTCAAAATCGAGCAGAAGCTCAAACAAAAGACGCGACAATTTGGGCCTGGGAACCTCTCACAACAAAAGCCTGAAAAGGGCGGTCCCAACCCACAGAATAATTGACAAAGCAAAGATGGACAATATCTGGACAACTAGTCCAAACTGTAAGCAAAGAAGGACACCAAAAATACAAAGAAAGATATTGGGAAGTGGTGCGACTTCCATAAGAGCCCTTGGCATAACACTACTGACTGCTGCTCAAAGCAGTCGTTGGTGGCCAAAGTGAAAGCCTCCGAATTAGATGCAGATTTTGACTCTGAGCCAGAACCAGAATGGGGAAGACGGATCATTGACATGAAACTCAATGCCACCATTGCTACCACCAAGCTCAAGCCTAGTGAACCAAACGAGCCAGAAGAAGGAGAGCTCCTCTTCCATTCACAGATGTGGGTAAAAGGCACCCTGCTGCACTTCATCATTGATAGCGATAGCTAGAAGAACCTCATCTCAGCAGAGGTTGTCAAGTGGCTCGGTCTGCCAACAACGCCACACCCACAACCCTACACCATTAGATGGCTCCGCCAAGGAAGTGATCTCCGCGTTAGCCAACAGTGTCGACTGTCGTATGACATCAAGCCCTTCAAAGACGAGGTATTATGTGATGTTTCTCCCCTCGAAGTTTGTGATTTTCTTTTGGTCCAACCTTATTTATGAAAATGTCATGCTGTATATGAGTCTAGGCCTTGTAGTGTTATTATTACATTGAACAAGAAATTGTACAGGATAACCGAGGCAGTCCCACCTCGTGCTATTTCCTTGATCTCTACTAAGCAATGCAGGAAGGTCATCTCTCAGATGGGGAAGTTTTTCTTCTTCTTCATGATTCACTCTCAGAATAAGAGAAAGATCACAACCACATCCAGGATCTTTGCAGCCAACCTCTCCACACAACAAAAGCAAGTAGATAAGGTCGTGGAAGAATACTCGGATATCTTCTCCTCACCTACAAGGGTACCTCTACACTTCTAGGTCAAGCACCCCATCAATCTGACCCTAAGTGCACTGCTTCCAAATGGGCCAGTCTATCACCGCCCTTTGTTAGAGAATGAGGAGATCAAGCGACAGATCCAGGAACTGCTCCACAAGGGGCACATCTGTCTCATCTCATCACCTTGCCGGAGCCCAATCGTAATGGTATAGAAGAAAGATGGAACCTAGTGACTCTGTATTGATTATCGGGTTCTTAATAAAATCACAGTCAGAAACCGGTACCCGATTCCTCGAATTGATGACCTCCTTGATCAACTCATGGGGGCGAAATACTTCAGTAATATTGATATAAAGTCTAGCTACCACCAGGTCCCGATAGAACAAAGAAATGTATGGAAGACCGCCTTCAATTCAAAGGAAGGCCTTGTTGAATTGTTGGTCATGCCCTTCGGTTTGACAAATGCTCCAGCCAATTTCATGATGATGATGGAAGATATCCTGTGACCATTCACCAATATTTTTGTAGTGGTGTATCTAGATGACATTCTAATTTACAGCAAGACTTGGGCCGAACACTTGTAGCATATTCAGCAGGTTCTGCACACCCTACGACAGCACAAGCTATACGCTAACTTGGAAAAATGATCCTTCGGCATGGACAGGGTCCATTACCTGGGATACATCATTGATCAACATGGCATACATGTGGATCCAGGCAAGATCCAAGTCATCCGTGACTGGGTATCCCCAACAACACTCATTGAGCTTCTTGGGCCTTGCCAATTTTTACCACAAGTTCATGTTGGGATTCTCCCATATTGCATGGGACCTCAGCCAAATAATAGGGGTGGTGGTAAGGAAAAATTTGGATGGGGCCAGTCCCAACAACAAACGTTTGATGATTTGAAGCAGTGTTTGTGCTCAACCCCAGTACTTTCACTACCAGACTTGCAACATCCCTTTGAAATTGAGACATATGCTTCAGACTATGTTGTGGGTGCCGTTCTCACTCAACACAACCACCTCATGCCCTATCATAGTGAGACACTGTCAGATACTGTCCATAAGTACCCTACTTACAACAAGGAAATATACTCCATTGTACAAGCTTTCCGCCAGTGGAGACATTACATTCTTGGGAAGGAAATAGTCATCCACACTGATCATAAGCCACTGCAGTTCATGTAGACATAGGGAAAATTGTAGAATGACCACCATCAAAAGTGGTCCACATACTTGCAACAATTCCACCTCAACATCAAGTATAAAATAGGAAGCACCAATCGCATCGTTGATTACCTCAGCAGACCACCAGTCGCGACACTCACCAGGGTGCTAGAATATTGCAGCCATGAGACATCTTGATGGCCCCAACTCTATGAGATAGACCCTAACTTTGCCACCACCTACCAAATGTTGGGTGCGAACACAGTTGTCAATAATTTCCATATTCAGGATGGGTTGTTGTGTCGTCTGGGCCATATCTGTGTTCCATCAAGTGAGCGAGTGAAGATGATCTGGGAAGCCCACTATAGTTGGATGGCAAGACACTTCGGCATCGAAAAGACAGTGGCGATGCTACAGAAACATTTCTACTAGCCGAAAATTCGACAGGAGGTCAACAAGTATATCAGGTCCTGCACTGTCTGCACTATTGCCAAACCGACCACTAAGAAATAGGAACTGTACACCCCTCTTCCTACTCCCGACAGGCCATGGGAATCAATCTCAATGGACTACATGTTGGGCCTCCCGTCCACCACGCGGGGAAATGACTGTGTTTTTGTGGTTGTTGATCGCTTTTCTAAGATGGAAATTCTGGTTGCCTGTAAGAAGAGCATCACATCAGAGGCCAGTGCCAAGCTCTTCTTTGAACGAGTCTGGGTACATTTTGGAATCCCACAAACCATTGTCTCAGATTGGGATATTCAATTTCTCAGCACATTCTAGTCGAGCCTTTGGTCACTGCTGGACACCAAGCTCACCAAATCCATGGCCTTCCACCCCCAGACAGATGGCCAAACTGAGGTTATAAATCGAATGATTGTGCATATATTTCGCATGTATAATTCAAATCACCCTCTCCCATGGGATGAGAGCCTTCCCTATGTCCAACATAGCTACAACCGATCCCTGCATAGCTCAACCGGACATAGCCCCTTTCAGGCATGGTTGGGATTCGAGCCATTGGGTCCCATAAATGTTACACTTCCCCTTGAGGTCACCTCGACCGACTCATCTCCTACTCCAACTGAGGCTGACAACTCCACCCGGTTCATTGAGCGAATCCAACACATCCTCCAACAGGTTCAAGATATCCTACAGAAGTCTAATGACAAGTAAAAACAGTGCCATGATCAACATCGGGTGCCACATAAGTTTTAGGTGGGCGACAAATTTTGGTTGCAATTGTAGAAAGAATGACTTACATGACCCCATCAGAAGCTTTCGTTATGGGCCATACACCATTACCAAGGGTATGTGGGACAATGCTTTTGAGCTCAACATTCCTCCCTTCCTTGGCCTGCACCCAATGTTCAACGTGGATCTCCTTCACCCTTATTTCCCACCATTATTGGACACCTCAGAGGTAGAAGAACAACTGACACCAATATATATCAACCCTGACTGCATACAACAAGCATCCAATGATCAAATTGTGGACACACAGATTAAGGGTACTCGACAACAAAGGATCCAGCTTTATCGAGTCGTTAAAGTAGGGCAGCTGCCGCACCAAGGCAAGTGGCTCACCCGGGGCCAAATTCAACATAAATTTACTCATATGATGGGGGACCTCAATGCAATGGAGAACATTGCTTCCTAAGGAGGGAGGATTGATCTAGATGGATATCGGTGGCCACCCACCTTTTCCAACTGGCTCAAAATAGTTTTCTGACAATTTTGGCAATTTACTATTTTTAGCAGTTTTAACTTCCGGGACCATTTTTAGGGA
>JASDQU010205229.1:33367-44615 GCA_032191745.1 Picea mariana
CTCTTGCAAGTTCAGGGCCAGGGAGCAGCCCAAGTGTGTCTCATGTCAGGAGGCAGAGGAGAAGGCACGACTCAAACATTTTACAAGGTGAACTCAAGAAAATTAAGCCACCAACTTTTAATGGAGAGCATATAAAGGGAGAAGAAGTTGAAGCATGGATATTGTAAATGAAGAAATATTTTCAGCTTCATGATTACCCCTCAAGGGTAGAAACCATAATTGAAACCTACCACCTGCAAGGAAAAGCATCCATGTGGTGGGATCAACTTAAGAAAGCCAAGCACCTTGATGAGAAGAAGGTTTCATGGAAGTAGTTCAAAGGATATTTTCAAGAGAAATATTTGTCAGAGCATTACTATGAAAAGAATATGAAAGAGTTCTTTGAACTTGATTTGGGAAGCATGAAAAGGGATGAATATGAGAATATATTCTTTGAGTTGTTGAAATATGTGGGATTCATAAAAAAATGAGAAGGTCAAAATCAAAAGATTTCTTAGTGGGTTACCCTTCTTCTACAGTGAAAAGATACACTATGATAACCCCAAGACTCTGGAGGAGACCATAAGGAGAGAAAATCATCTTCATGAGCAGAGCAGAGGAAGAACAATCTTCCAAAAATCTTGGAATAACAAGATGAAGGTAAAAAGGAGCAAAGGCAGAAAGGATTTAATCCACCCTTTTTCATAAATAACTCCCAATAAAATCAACAATGAAAGTCAGCCCAAAATGAACCCAGGATGGTATATTTATTTGAGAAAAGGCAAAGATAGCATCCCATGAAGTGTTGGGGATGTAAGGGAGATAACTTGTACATGGCTTGCCCTCACAAAGGAGAAAGGATGAGGATTTCCCAAAATATTCAAGAGGGTAAAATAGTTGAAGACATAGGAAGAAACATGCCAAGGATTTATGAAATTGTGGAGAACAATCAACTAGAGTATTAGTCCCCCACGATTGAAGTGGAAGGTAGGATTGATAACCATCCCATAGCTATTTTAATTGATTTTGGAGCTAGCCACAATTACATAAATCCTAACATTGTTGAAAGATTTCAATTATAAAGGATTAATCATAAGACATATTGGTTAGTTCAGTTAGCCATAGAGGCTAAGAGGAAAATCAGTGAGTTGGTTAAGGATTTTCCAATAGACATGAATGGAATCAACACAAATGTGGATGTAAAAATTCTACCGTTAGGTTCATATCATAGTATGATTGGCATGGATTGGTTGGAAAAACACCATGTTGTCATAGATTGTTACAACAAGACAATCACTTGCCTTGACGAGGAAGGGTAGTAAGGAAAATTTCAAGGCATTCCAAGAGATGTGTTTCTTAGAGAAATTTTATCCATGCAGCTAAAAAGAGTTTCAGGAAGAGATGTTAGATTTTTGCAGCCCATGTGGAAGAGACAACCAAAGATAAAATGGCAAGTATTGAAGACCATCCCATCTTAAAGGATTTTGAAGATGTTTCTGGGGAAATCCCGGGACTACCACCAAAGAGAGACAATGATTTCTCTATTGATTTGGTGCCAAGAGCTGCCCCAATGTCCAAGACACCTTAAAAAATGGGAACACCAGAATTGAAAGAGTTATAGATGCAAATTGAAGAGTTGTTAAATAAAGGGAATATATACCCAAGTGTGTCACCTTGGGGAGCCACAATTCTTTTTGTGAAGAAGAAATATGGAACCTTAAGGTTGTGTATTGATTTCAGACAATTGAATAAGGTCACCATAAGGAAAAAATATCCTTTTCCAAGGATTGATGATATATTCGATCAACTGAAAGATGGAAGAATCTTTTTCAAGATTGAATTAAGGTTAGGTTATCATCAAGCGAGGATAAATAAATAAGATATCAACACGAAAATGTTCATAACAAGATATGGGCATTATGAATTTATGGTAGTGCCATTTGGGCTATCAAATGCCCCAGTTGTTTCCATGTTCCTGATGAATGGAGTGTTCATAGAATACCTAGAAAATTTTGCAATCATGTTCCTAGATGATATACTCATCTACTCGAAAATAGAAGAAGAACAAGAGAAACACTTAAGAATGGTGTTGCAAGTTTTAAGAGAGCATAGATTGTATACCAAGATAAGTAAGTGCATATTTTATCAAAAGAAGATTCATTACTTGGGGAATATTATTTCAGTAGATGGGATAACAGTTGATCCCAAGAAGATAGAGGTCATTAGAGGATGGTCTGATCCTGGTGGATATTGGTGGCCACCCACCTATTCTAATTGGCTCCTCTTGACAATTTATAGTTCAACATGTTCTTCTATTCTTTTTTGTAATTGTGGGTTCTACACTTTCAGGGCTGTCTGAAGCTCTACACATCTTCCAAGTGGATATTGGTGGCCTCCCACCTAATCCAACTGGCTTATTTTGTATGCTTTCATATCAACACATCTTGTTGTACCTCTAGGGTCGTTTTGAGGCCCTAAACAATGTTTTTTTGTCTCTCCACAATCAAACTGTAGACTAAGTCAAAGTTTTACGGTGTAATGTGTGGTTCTAGAAAAGACCTTTCCAACGGGCTCTCACGCACCTAAAACAAAGGTCGTATGAAAATGTTACGACCCTGAGAAGTTGAGGTACCAACTTACCCATAGGGGCCCACATAACGTTTAGCGTTTCATCTGCTAGGGTTAGGTTTTTGGATGTTTAGGGTTTTGGCATTCATGAGTAATGTTAAAAAATGCCTCTGGAGCCTCATTGTAATGATTCTTCTCAGACGGATGTGCGTAGCAGCCACATCTCTTCTCAGAGATAACTACCGCCATTTGAGCAAGTGTTCTAGTTTTGTAGTTTTACAGTTTCAACCTATTTCATTTATTCAATAGAAGATATTGTTCAATGGATATCTGTGTTGTTCTTCATATCTCTATGTTTATTATATTTAGTTTTTTAATCAGTTCATTCCACTCCTAATTCCATATCAGTGGTATCAGAGCAATCTTCTCTTCATTTATTTTTCTTCATGCATGTCCCCGACAAGATCTGGGTACAAGAAGTTGGGACTCCAACCAATCGAGTCATTGAAATACACCCATGGGGGATGAAAAGAAAGATGATGGAGCAAGATATACTTTTAAAATGTTGCTCGATGAAGCCCTTGCGCGACAAAGGAATGAAATGATGTACAACTTTGCATAGATCCTTCAGCGACTGCCCACAGGAGAAGCATCTTCATCAAGCAACCATGCAACCCCCTTCAAGGTACAGGTAAATTTTGATATTCCATTATTTGAATAACTAATGGATGCAAATGCTATAGATAAATGGTTGAATCTGCTCGAAGGGTATTTTTCGGTCCATAATTTTTTTGATAGGGAAAAAGTTACTTTTGTACTCCTCAAGGTCATCCCCCATGTTAAGGACTAGTGGGATACTTACTCTGAGCAAAGGGCCATAGAGGAATCTACAATTTTATGGTTTCCCCTACATAGGATTCCTTCCAGGATGCCATTAAGGAACAATACTACCTTGTTGGAATCTACGAGGACCAGAACAAGAGATGGACCACCCTGCATAAGGAAAGGGACAAGACAGTACCATATTTCACCAATATTTTCCATACCCCGCGTAACAAATTGGGTATCAAAGAATCTGAGTGACATATGGTGCTCAAATACCACGACTGTTTGCATAGATGCATTCATATAGAAATGGAGTTTCTGGATATCGCCTCATTGGGGACGACTTATAGATATGTTGTCAAGATCAAGAAGAAATTTAAGCAGAAGAGGAAAGAGTTTGGATCTACAAACTCCTCACAACTAAAGTAGAGAAAAGACGACTCCAACCCACACAATAAGGGACAAATAAAATATGCCCACTCTCAGGACAACCGGTCCAAGCCGCAACATAAGAAGGGAAATGAGAAGACGAAGAAGGACATGGGAAAATGGTGTGAATACCATAAAATCCCTTGGCACAACACTGAAGAATGCTGCTCCAAGAAGTCACTTGTGGCCGAGCTGGAGGCTTTTGAATCAGAGGTCGATTCTGACTCCAAATCAAATCCAAAAGGAGGGAAGTAGAATATTGATTTTGAACACAGTGCCACTGTCACTACCACCGAAGTCCAACCAAGTGAACCCGAATAACCATAGGAAGGGGAATGCTTCTTTCACTCACAGATGTGGGTAAAGGGGGCTTTGCTTCATTTCATTGTTGATAGCGGTAGTCAAAAGAACTTGATCTCAATAGAGGTTGTCAAGAAGCTGGACCTACCGACAACACCACAACCGCAACCCTACACCATCAGCTGGATTCACCAAGTAAGAGATCTCCATGTCAGCCAACAATGTCGTCTACCCTATGACATCAAGCCTTTCAAAGATGAGGTATTGCATGATATTTCTCCCCTTGAAGTTTGTGTTGTTCTTTTAGGACAATCATATTTGTGGAAGTGTCATGTTGTGTATGAGTCTAGACCCCACAATGTTATTATTACTTTGGGTAGACAATTGTACAGGATACCGAAGGTAGCACCACCTATCGTTGTTTCTTTAATCTCTGCTAATCAATGCAGTAAGGTCATTTCACAAACCAAGAAGTTAATCTTTTTTGTGATCCATGCTCACAATAAGAAAAAGGTCACCGCCACATCTGCGGCCTCTACACATAGCCTCTCTTTGTAGTAGAAGCAAGTGGAATGATATCGTTGAAGAGTATAGGTACATATTCTCCTCACCCACTGGGGTACCAATGCATTGCCAAGTCAAGCATCCTATTAATCTAACCCTCAGTGCACCTCTACTTAATAGACTAGTCTATCATCGCTCGCTGATGGAAAATGAAAAAATCAAGCTTCAAATCCAATAGCTTCTTCAAAAGGCGCACATAAGACCCAACTCCTCCCCTTGCGGAATCCTGATTGTACTGGTATAGAAGAAGGACGGGACCTGGCGACTCTGCATTGATTACAGAGCATTAAACAAAATCACAGTCAAGAACCGACACCCAATTCCCAGGATTGATGACCTTCTTGACCAACTCAAGGGGGAAACGTTATTCATCAAGATTGACTTAAATTCTGGCTACCACCAGGTTCCCATTGGACCAACTGATGTATGGAAGACAAATTTCAAATCTAAAGAAGGTCTCTTCAAATGGCTGGTCATACCCTTTGGCTTACAACATGCACCAACCACTTTCATGAGGTTGATGGATGATGTATTGAGACCCTTCACCAACTCTTTTGTGGTGGTATATTTGGATGATATTCTCATCTTCAATAGAACTTGGGAGGATCACATGTGGCATATTCAATAGGTTTTGAGTACTCTGCGACAACACAAGCTATATTCCAACTTGGAAAAATGCTCCTTTGAAATGAACAGGGTCTAATACTTGGGCTACATTGTTGATGAGCATGGGGTACATGTTGATCCAACTAAGATCCAAGTCATCTGTGACTGGCCAACCCCGACCACACTAACCGATCTTCGAAGCTTCTTGGTATTGACCAACTTCTATCGATGATTCATGTTGGGATTCTCCCATATTGCATGGGCCCTTAGCCAAGTGACCAAGGGCGGTGGCAGGGAAAATTTTGTGTGGGGGAAGGAACAATAACGAGCATTTGATGATATGAATCATTGCTTGTGCTAAGATATAATAATCTACTTACCCGATCTGTAATAATCATTTGAGATTGAGACTGATGCATCTAACTATGTTGTAGGTGAAGTTCTCACTCAAAATGATCATCCAGTGGCATACCATAATGAGACACTCTTAGGTATTGTATGGAAATACCCCACCTATGACAAGGAAATGCATTCCATTGTACAAGTCTGTCGTCGATTGAAACATTACATTTTTTAAAAGGAGATGATCATCCACACTAATCACAAGCCTCTACAGTTCATACAGACACAGGGGAAGTTGCAGAACGACCGCCATCAGAAGTGGTCCACCTACTTGCAATAGTTCTATATCAACATCAAGTATAAGACATGGAGCACAAATCGTGTCATTGACTGCCTCAGTCAACCTCCCGTGGCTTCACTCACCACTCTGCTCCATTCTCTGGGACATGAGGCATCTAAGTGGCCCTAGCTTGATTAGTAAGATTCGAACTTCGCCACCACCTATCAGCTCTTGGTTACATGCATGAATCTCACCTATTTTCACATTCAAGACAAAATTTTATGCCATCTAGGCCATCTCTGTGTTCCTTCAAGCAAGCTTGCAAAGCTGATTTGAGAATCCCACTACAGTCGGATGGTAGGACATTTTGGCATGGATAAAACTATGGTCGTTCTACAGAAACATTTTTATTGGCAAAACATTGAATAGGATGTCATCAAGTATATCATATCTTGCACTACTTGTGCCATTGCCAAGCCAACCATAAATAAGTAAGGCTTATACACTCCTCTTCCTATCCCCGAGAAGCATTGAGAATCCATATCGATGGATTACATGTCTGGCCTTTCTTCCACCAAGCAAGGCAATGATTGTGTATTTGTCGTCGTTGATTGGTTTTCAAAGATGCCTATCCTCACGGCCTGCAAGAAGAACATCATAGCAATAGATACTGCCAAGTTCTTCTTGAAACGAGTGTGGGTCCATTTTGGGATACCACAGACCATCATCTCTAACTGGGACAACAGGTTCCTCAACACATTTTGGTCGAGTCTCTGGTCATTATTGGACACCAAGCTCACCAAATCCACTGCTTTCCACCCCCAAATAGACGACCAAATAGAGGTAATCAATTAGATGATTGTGCACATCCTGCGCATGTACAACTCTAAGCATCCACGTACATGGGATGAGAGTCTCCCCTATGTTCAACATAGTTACAACATGGCTCTCCATAGCTCCACCGTCCATAGCCCATTTTAGGTGGGGCTAGGATTCCAACCCTTGGGTCCCATTGATGTTGCACTACCTCTTGCAACCACATAGACAGACTCTTCCCATGTTCAGTCTAAGACCAACAAAGCCACTAGATTCATTGAGCGGATTCAGCACATCTGCCAACAGTTCCATGAGATTCTACAGAAAGCCAATGCTAAGTACAAGCAATCCCATGATCAACACAGGGTATCGCACCAGTTTCAGGTTAGAGACAAGGTCTGGTTACATTTGCAAAAATAACGTCTTATAGAGCCCCATCAGAATCTCTGCCCACTTCACTATGGGCCTTATACTATCACCAAGGTTGTGGGTAGCAATGCTTTTGAGCTCAACACTCCACCCTTCCTTGACTTGTACCCAATGTTCAATGTGGACCTCCTTCAACCATATTTTCCACCATTATTGGACACCTCAAAGATCACAAAAAAACTGACACCAACAGAGCTCAACCCTGACTGCATGGAACATGCATCCATTGATCATATAGTGGACACAAAATTCAAGGGCACTCGCTAGCAGAGGATCCAAATTTATTGGGTTATCAAGGCATGACAACTCCTCCACCAAGGAAAGTGGCTCACCCAAGACCAAATTCAACAAAAGTTTTCTGACTTGATGGGGGAACTCAATGCAATGGAGACCATTGCTTCCTAAGTGGGGAGGACTGATCCAGGTGGATATTGGTGGCCACCCAACTATTCCAACTGGCTCCTCTTGATAGTTTTTATTTCAACACGTTCTTTTGTACTTCTTTGTAACTGTGGGTTCTACACTTCCGAGGCTGTCTAAATCCCTACACAACTTCCAGGTGGATACTGGTGGCCTCCCACCTAATCCAAATGGCTTATTTTGTATGTTTTCATGTCAACACATCTTTCTGTACTTCCAGGGCCATTTTGGGGCCCTAAATATTTTTTTTTGGCTTGCCATAGTCAAACTGGAGATGAATTAGAGTTTGGTGGCGTAATGCGTATTTCTTGAAAACACCTTTGAAATGAGCTATCATGTGCCTAAAACGAAGGTTGTGTGCAAAAGTTATGACCCCAGGAAGTTGAGGTACCAACTTACCCATACGGGCTCACATAACTTTTGGCATTTCATTTCCTAGGGTTAGGTTTTTGGATGTCTAGGGTTTTGGCATTCATGAGTAATGTTAAAAAAGGCCTCTAGAGCCTCATTGTAATGATTTTGCTCAGATGAATGCACATAGCAGCCACATATATCTTAGAGATAGTTACCACCATTCAAGCAAGTGTTCCAGTTCTATAGTTTTACAGTTTCAACCTATTTCATTTATTCAATAGAAGATATTGTTCACTGGATATCTATGTTGTTCTTCATATCTTTGTGTTTATTATATTCAGTCTGTTAGTTAGTTCGTTCCACTCCTAAATCCAGATCATGGTCAATGCCAAGAAATGTGATAAATTTCATATCATTCATGGGTCTTGCAAGTTATTACCAAAGATTCATAAAAGGATTCTCAAATATTGCAAGCCCAATCACTTATTTGCAAAACAAGGGAGTGAAATTTGAATGGACTTCTGAGTGTGAAGAGATATTTTAGCAGTTGAAAGTCATTTTGACAAGTGTGCCAATCTTAAAGATTGCAAATCCAGATGGAGATTTTTTTATGTGCACTAATGCGTGCAAGGAAGGGATTGTTAGATTCCTCACTAAAAAGGATCATGTGGTGTGATACAAGTCCCAAAAAATAAAAGAGAATAAATGGAATTATGCTACACATGACTTGGAATTAGCAACCATTGTTCATGCGCTAAAAATGTGGAGACATTACCTCATGGGGAGAAGATTTGAGCTAAGGACAAACCATTGTGGTCTGAAACATTTGTTTGGCCAACCAACATTAAATGCCAAATGAAGTAGATGGCTCGAATTTCTCTGTGAATATGACTTTGAAATTCAACATATCAAAGGAAAAGAGAATCAGGTGGTTAATGCACTCAGTTGAAGAGCACACAAGATGCATGTGGAAACCATCAACATGTACATATCTGATTTAAAAGACCAAATTTTAGAAACTGCAATTTCATATCAACACTATTTCCAAATAAAAGAAACATTACATCAAAGCAATTTGCAACAAAATTTTAAATATTATGAGTTGAAATAGGATGGAATCCTCATGTATAGAGGCAAGGTATATGTGTCAAATTCAAGAGAGCTAAAAAATATAGTGCTGAGAGAAATGAACAATGTGCCATATGTTGGGAACCTAGGATATAAAAAATCAATTGCAATTGTAAGAAGCCAATACTTTTGGCCAGGAATGAAGAAAGAGGTGGTTGATTACATAGCCAAATGCTTAGAGTGCAAGAAGGTGAAGACTGAACCTATACATCCAGTAGGGTTGTTACATCCATTTCCCATTCCAGAATGGAAGTGGGAAGTAGTTACAATGGATTTTATTAGTAAGATTCCTAGATCAGTGAAACAACATGACTCCATCATGGTGGTGGTGGATAAATTGACTAAGGCTGCACATTTTATCCTATCAAAGACTACACATAAGGAATCAAATGTTGCAGAGATCTACATGAGGGAAGTTATCGGGATACATGGAGTTCCCAAGGCAATAATTTTATATAGAGATCCCAAGTTTACATCCAATTTTTTGGAAATGTTTGTTCAAAGGATTTGGGATGACTTTAAATCTTAGTACAACATATCGCCCAGAGTCAGATGGGAAAACAAAGAGGACCAACAGAATAATTGAGGACAATCTCAAAATGTATGTGATGGACCAACCATCCAAGTGGCGAGACTATATTTATTTAGGTGAATTTGCTTACAATAATGGGTATCAGGCATCATTAAAAATGAGCCTGTTCGAAGCGTTGTATGGTAGGAAGTGTAACAAACCAATAATCTAGGATAACCCAACAGACATAGTTGTTATTGGGCTAGATTTGATAAAATAAATGGAAGAGAAGATGATAAAGATTAGGTAGAATTTAAAAGCTACCTAGGACAGGTAGAAGAGTTACACAGAAAAGAACAAGACTTTCAGAGATTTTAAAGTAGGCGAACATGTGTTGTTGAAAATGAAGGAAAAAAGAATCTCTCTAATATTAAGAATTTGTCCAAAGTTGGCAGCGAGATATTGTGGGTCTTTTGAAGTCCTATAAAAGATAGTCCCAGTTTCATACATGCTAGCATTGGCTACATCCATGAGAATGCATAATGCATTTCACGTGTCCATGTTAAATAAATATGTTCCTGACCCTAACCACATAATTGATTGGACTGTGATCCAGGTGGAACACGAAGGAGATTTCTGGGTGGAACCAATGTGAATCTTGGAATGAAAGGTCAAAGTGCTCAAGAACAAAGATGTAGGCCTGATAAAGCTCGAATGGACCTGCTATGGTCCTGAAGATGCTACATGGGAGCATGAGGAGACGTTGTGAGAGGAATACCCAATTTGTTTTGACAATTTTGAAGAAAAAAGAAGCTAAAAATACAAAACTTCATTTTGGGAAGCTAGAGTTCAGGAACCACATCTCAAAGTCTTCTTGGTCACTTACACTTATAGCCCTAATAAAATAATGGTGCAACCTGATAGACTGAGAGCAGTGAAGGGGGAAAGTTTCTTCGGTCACCGAGATGAAAGGAACATGATATTACAATATAGACTATTGTTGGACTTATATATATCGGCATAGTGTTGTGCAATGAGGACGATGCACAATTATAGGGGAGGTGGAATGTAACATCCCCACTGTAATCCCCACTTTGATTAATGCATATTGTAGATGTGATATGTAGTTGTAGTCAAGCAATGTAATATGTGAATTGTATATCTAAATTTAATAAACAAAATGTGATGTCAATTGTTGGGGGACATGGATAAATATGGGGGTTGATTAATCCATAAGAGAGGGAAGGTTTTAAGAGAATGTCTAAGAGAAGAGTCCAAGGGGAGAATTACCCATTTATACTAATTCAAACCCACTTCCTAAAATTATCGTTCGTGTATGAACCTTTTAATTTATGATTGAGTGTTCCCAAAGCCAATCATTAAACACATGTAAGAAGGTTTGTGTGAAAAGTCACATCCCATGGTTATGAGAGCATGGGGGATGAGTACAATATACATTGGGGAGTGTGAGAGTCAACTTGCATGGCGGAAAAGGAAATTCATATGGGAAAGGAGAGAAATTTTTACATGCATATTTTGGGATCTCAAAGGAGAAGAGAGTGTTGGATCTTGGAGGAAACACTGATGGACATGTTAGTAACTATTTGGATATATTGAATATTGAAGAAGAAAGTTGTTAGGATTGCAAAAGAACTAGGTTATTAGGCCTGAATAGTGAACTCTTGTGTGTGAGTTGC
>JASDQU010205232.1:0-17287 GCA_032191745.1 Picea mariana
AAAAACTCACTACATAATATTTTTAGCAGACATTATGATTCAGTGAAATGAAATATCGGTATCTCAAAAAATATACAGTGAAAAAATTTGAAAAAAATATATTCATAATCCTTAAACTGTTCTTTTCAAAAGGGTATTTTTAGATTTTAGTTTTACGTAAAAATTAAGATAGATACGAGTTGTATAAAAACATGTATGTAAACTCTGCAACGTTTTCGGCTTGGTCAACTTCGAAAAATTCTAGAAATTATAATATTCATCCGTTGAATTCAAAATGATAGTCATAATAAAATAGAGTCTCTGTAGATTGTTGCAGTATATTTTGTTTCTTCAAAACATAAGTTTAATAAAAAAAAACACTGTTGTAGAAATAAGTAACTCATTATCATTCATTTCGTGTTTAAGAAACATACTGTTAAACAATTGTCAATTTGACATATCAAATCGTGATAAAAAAAAATTGAAAAATAGTCATTAGAACGATAACACAATTCTTCACAAGTTTTGTTTTTACTGTAAAGTGAAATTCTAAATAAAAAAAATACTTTAATATGTCGGAAGTTGAATAACTTGTAAAAATACAGTTTTTTTTGTCATAAAACAAGCAAAAGTGTAACCCACCTTCATGATTTCACCCATAATCGATTAGTGCCCAATGTAGAGAGGTGCGAGGCTTTGGCAGTGAACAATTACTAAGGTTTCCATTTGTCTTGATAGGTATTTACCTGGTCCTTTATCTTAGTGTTTTTCCTCATAACAAAGAATTATGAATCATATTGGTAAAATTAGAACAATTAAATGTTTCAAGTATGGAACTTTCTTTCAAATTATCGTTCAAATTTATGCACAAAATAGAATATAACCATCATAAATAGAAAATAGAGGGATTCTTAGTATACATAAATAATATTTTTATCCTAGAAATACCCCTAGTACAGACTAATATGGGGAATTATAGAATTATACTTATGTTCGTATAAAAATAATGGTAATCATTTCAAAAATGATGACAATGTTACATAGAATAACTATGTGAAAATATAGAGGAATCCACAAGAATAAAAGGCTAGTAGAATAAAGATGAAGAGTATCCCCAATTGGAGTGACACTACAATCTCTTCCATATGTCAATTGAATTTTTTTTCAATTCAAATAGATTTATAAAAATCACAAAGTTGATACCAGGATGACTACTGCATAGACTTCTTTGACTATGTGTGAAGGGTTTTTATGCCATGTGTCCCATTCTTCTTGGAGAGATTCTCAAGGTTAGTTATCCTTCCTCCTCAAGATCATATATTTATGTCAAGTTTCTCCTTTCTATCGTCCTATAGTATCTTGTACAAGTCCATGGGTGCACATACATACAAGGGATTCCCTACCTAGCCTTGGAAGAGAATGCACATCATCAAAAAGAAAAGTCCCCAATCTCAATTCACTAGCATGTTTGAAGCTTGCAGAACACAATGTCTCCAAACACATTGACAAAGATACTTGACCTAATACTATAGAAAAAATAAAACAAACCATTACCACATATAGGGGATCATTTTTCCAATCTCCATTAAAGAAATAGAGAGTAGAACAGTAATTATATATCACATCAACAACATGAACGATTGCTAAGGGTGATGGATCTGTTTTAGTCAATTGTGACACTAAAGGTAATGAATTCTTGATACTAGTTGGTATATCACTCAGTCCATTCTCAATAAAATTTGCAACTCTTAGACTAAGATCCCTTGAAATTTGATCTTATGATATGTCCAATGATTGAATTAGTTGACATCCTTGATTGGAAAGAGAGATTGTTTTTATAGAAGGCTTCAATCACCATGGTTCTAAGGTATTACCATGCGGCTTATTTTACCTGCTGCTACATTCCACAATAAATCTTTTCTTTCATTAGATGATAAGTCATCCAATGATATATCATATCCTTCAACTATTTTCGGATTGTCTCTAGTAACTTAATAGATTTTTTACAACATGGAGTTGGGTTGCTCCATATTCATCGCTTTAATTTCATTAGGGATGTCGTGTTCATTTTCTTACCGGAAGTGCTCCAAAATGATCAATATTTTCTACTTTGTTTTATTTGTTGGCCCATCTCATGGAAATCCTCCAGAACACTATCTCACACAAAGGATACTTTATATCAAATATTATGTTTCCATGCCATAACTACACCTCATTTTCAATTGATCAACTATCACAATTTCATGAGTGATGTAAAGATCAAAGGTAGACACTTATTTGAACTACTGCTATAGACTTGAGGCTTAAAATTCTCCATATTATTCTCATGTATCCATCTTGGAATTTTCCATGTATCTTTGTCGGTTCCTTCATGTATTGAAACCCTGATTCCAACTGATATCAATGTTTCCCTTTCCAAACTATGAAATTCTTGAACTTTCTCTATCTCCAACCAAGAATTTTAAAGGTAAATAGGTTGATTAATCTAGTCAATAACAAATCAACACAACATAATTCTATAAATTGTTCTAAAATTGACAAGACCAATATTTAATCCCTAAAATCATCTGAATGAAAAGAGCACCACTCATACATAGATGACATGAAAAATAGGATGGATGTTAATGTTTAAGACATTATTATAGTTCTTTTCATTTCAATAGATAACAATAACATAACACAAGATCATTGAGAAATACACAATCGCAAGAGACACAACATTTATCCTGGGAAACCCTCTAGGGTAAGAAAACCCAACATAACTTCCTTATTATAGATAGCCAATAAAATGCCAAGAGATAACTCAAACTAATACAGAATATCCTCTCCCAAATATGCGCCACTCTCTCTCTTTCTTCTCTAACTGCAATTCTGAAACTTGTCTCTCAAAATGAGCAAGTGAGTTGTGTATCTAAGTGAGGTGCTAGCCTCCTTATTTATACAAGACTGGCACGTGTGAAGTGTCTCTTCACTGGCAAGGCCGACTTCTCCAACTGGGTGGTTATAACCACCTTTATTATATTTCAAGGCCTCTTAATATATTTTGGGGCCGACTTCTTCTTTTGTCTTTTACAATTACATTATGACCAATCCACAAAAGGGGATTTGGTCCTTTTACAATGGCCGACATGATAAATCCACAATGGGGATTGATCCAATGAATAATATAACAAATAATAATAACAATACACTTTGCAGTTACATTATTTTAATACTCCCCCTTAATAAGAAGGGTATTATTCAACAACATCAGATGAGAGAGAGAGGACAACATCATCAACAACATCAACTAGGTGATAGGACAACATCATCAATATCATCTTGGAACACTGACTGGCGTATCTATAAATCATTGAAAGTTTTCTTCATTGATAGCATTTTCATTCTCAAAGGAATGCAATCATCACTTGCATCAATATGTTTTAGTATAAACTGATACATCATCATCATCATAGCACGGGGCTGGCTCATCATAATAATATTAGACTGGCTTTACGCCACAGCTATCTAGTTGGAATCATAGTGCTAGTCTCGTCTCATCTCATCGTCTTTCTTTACGTCACAACTATCAAGTCGGAAGCAAGATGCTCATCCTGCTTTACGTCACAACAATCAAGCTGGAAGCAAGATACTAGACTGGCTTTACGTCACAACTATCCAGCTGGAAGCATAGTGCTAGTCTCATCTCATAGTCTTTCTTTACATAATAGAAATAAATCTAGAAGAAAGATACTCGTCTTTCTTTATGTCATAGAAATCAAGCTGGAAGAAGGATACTATACTGGATTTACGTCACAGCTGTCAAGACAGAAGCACAGTACTAGTCTCATCACATCGTCTTACTTTATGTCACAGTTGTCAAGCTAGAAGCAAGGTACTCATCCTACTTTACGTCGCAACCATTAGGTCAGAAGCAGGATACTAGATTGGCTTTATGTCACATCTATCCAACCGAAAGAACAGTACTAGTCACATCACATCATCTTTCTTTACGTCAAAACCATCAGGTCAGAAGCAAGAGATGTCTCATCACAACAACCACTCCCCCTTTCGAGGAAGGTCCTTTTAGAATACACCAAGCTTATATCAAAAGTGCTCAAACTTTATATGAGATAGAGGCTTGGTCAACACATAAACAACCTGTTCATCCATGCTAACGTACTGGAGTTTTAAGGATCCTCTCTACACCGTGTCACGGATGTAATGATATCAGATCTCTATGTGCTTCAACCTGTTGTGGAATAAAATATTTTCTGTCATCTTTATGAAGCTCGGGTTGTCACATAGGATCGTGGTTGCTTCCATCTCTAGGCCAAATAGACTGGTCAGCAACTTTCGAAGCCATATAGCTTCCCAGATGGCAGAACATGCAACAATGTATTATGCTTCCTCTGTGCTGAGAGAAATGATGGATTTCTTCCTACTTCTCCATGAGATCATGGTTGATCCCAAACTGAAACAACATTCTGAAGTGATTTTCCTATCAGAAACACTTCCTACCCAATCTTCATCAGTATATCCACTCAATGTGAAATCATGATCTCCATCATAGCTGAGACCACAATCTATTGTACCCTTAAGGTACCTCATCACATGTTTTACAGCCACTAGGTGAACATGTCTGGGTTCTACCAGAAACTAACTCAAGGTGTTCATGAAAAAACAAATGTATGGTTTGGTGTTCATTAGGTACATCAGCAATCCAATAATCTATCTCTACAGTGTGGCATCAATCAATTCTAACGAAGTATTGACCAATAGCTTCAGCTTCGCTTCCATGGGTGTATTCATGGACTTGCACTCCAATATGTCGAATCTCTTCAAGATTTTCACTGTATACTTCCCTTGTTTAAGGAAGATCCTCTCAGGACTCTTCCATACCTCAAGACCTAAGAAATAATGCATTAGGAGAAGGTCTTTCATTTCAAATTCTGAGGCAAGTCTCTTCTTACATTCAGTGATGAGCTTTTCTTCTCCAGTTAAGAATAAGTCATCCACATATAATAGTAATATTACTGGCTCATCATTCATGACTTTGAAGTATATGTTAGATTCTTCTTTACTCTTGGTAAAGCCTAAGCTTGTCAAGAAACTGTCTATACAGCCATACTAAGCTCTAGGAGCTTGCTTCAATCCGTATAAGGCTTTCTTCAATCTGCAGACATGAGACTTCCTGTCTTCAACTTCAAATCCTTGAGGTTTCTCTATATACACTTCCTCTTTGATGACACCATTTAGGAAATTTGTCTTTACATCCATCTGGTGCCGCTTCCACTTCATATTAGCTACAAGAGCTATGATGGTTCTGATCGAAGTATATCTGGCTACAAGAGTGAATGTCTCTTCATAGTCAATGCCTTCCTTTTGAGAAAATCCACGAGCAACAAATATTTCTTTATACTTCTCAATACTTCCATCAGCAACATGTTTTATTTTGAAGAGCCATTTGGAGGATGCCACATCTTCGCTCTTCGGTCTGGGAACTATTTCCCATACTTCATTCTTCATTATGGATTGGTATTCCTCTATCATGGAATCTGCCCATTCTTTCCTCTGAATGGATTCTTCAAAGTAGGTAGGCTCCTCTTCTATAAGATCACACATCAAAGTCGTATAACTGGAGAATAGCTTTGGTCTTTTCACCAGTTTCATAGTTCCTTGGGGAACACCATACTTCTCTCCATCTTGAATAAGATCTCTAGCCCAAACTGGCTTTCTTTTATGGAAGATCATCATCTGAGGAGGTTCTTGGACTTCTGATATATCACGGTCTTCTAGAATTTCCTCATCAAGGGAAGTTATGACTTCCCTCACTAGTTCTATGGCTCTGGGAACCTCCCTCATTGCAATACTAGGGATTATAGGTTCCTCTTCATATACTTCTTCAAGCTGGCATCTTCCATATTTCTTGAGCGTTGCATCTTCATCAAAGGTCACATCCCTACTAATCTCAATGTGACAGTGACCTGGTATATAGATTCTGAAGGCCTTGGAGACCTCACAATAACCCACAAATATTCCCTTCTTTCTTGAAGGTTCCAGCTTGTTTCTCTTCTCTTTCGGTATATGAATAAATACTGGGCAGCCAAATATTTTGAGATGGCTTACCTCTGGCTTCTTTCCAGTGAAAATCTATTCCAGGGTCTTGAGCCCAAGTGCACTATGGGATAATCGATTCTACACATATACAGCTGCCATTGCTTCTTCTTCCCATAAGCACATAGGAATATCTTGATCATGGATCATAGTCATCACAACTTCCATTATTGTTCTATTCTTTCGTTCAGCTACACCATTTTGTTGGGGATTATAGGGAGTAGTGAGTTCCCTCTTGATCCCAAAATCTTTGCATAAGTTCAAAAACTCTTTTGAGGTATATTCTCCTCCATTATCTAACCTGAGTATCTTAATCTTTCTTTCAGAAAGATTCTCTATCAAGGCTTTGAATTCCTTGAACTTGTTGAACATTTCATCTTTAGATTTCAAAAAATATATCCAGGTCTTATGAGAATAATCATCAATAAATGATACATAATATACATACCCACTAATGGAGGATGATGGAATTGGGCCACATACATCTAAATGAATGAGCTCTAGGAGTCCTTATGCTTTGTTGTCTCTCTTCAGAAATGGGTTCTTGATGTTCTTCCCTTGTGCACATCCATTGCATATGCTTTCATGGTCACCTTTGAGTTCTGATAAACCTGTTACTGCTTTGCATATGTATGGTATCACCTTGTAGTTGATGTGAGCTAATATTCTATGCCAAAGTTCACATGATTTTTCAATGGTGTGGGTCATGGCAGCCTCTGAGTGACCGTTTAGTTTATACAAGCCATTTTCTTCACTTCCAATGATGATTGCTTCATTTAAGGTTTCTCCTTTAGCCCACATAAGAACTTCTCCATATATAAAGGCAACTCTGAAGCCTTTGTTTTCTAAAGATAAAATGGAGAGTAGGTTCTTGGTCAAACGTGGTACATACAGTACGTCCTTCATTGTCAATGAATTCCCTGAATTCAATTTGTGGTTTGATTCTCCCACTCCCTTGATGGAATATTGGTAATCATCTCCAAGTGTCACTTTCTAAGAAAATTTATTTTCTAAGATACAAGAGAGAATGTTTCTTTGTCTTGTCATGTGCTTGGATGCACCACTATCAATGAGCCAAGTGTCCTCTCTAGGTGTTACAGATCCTGAGAGGGCCGAGATTAAGACATGGTCTTTGATCTTCTCTCTTATCATCTTTGCGGGTGGATCTTCATCTTCGACTACATGGGCATGGTGCCTCTTATGTTTTCTCTTGTATTCTTCTCATATGGATGGAAAAAACTTCGCAATATTTCCCATCTTGTCACAATGATAGCATTGTATAGATGAGTAGTCTCTTTCCTTTCGTTGTCCTTTCTTCTAAAATATCCTTGGATGAGATTATTTATGATTGAATTTGTTTGACTGTTGAGGCTCTTTATGAGTCTCCTTTTGGAAGTAGGGTTTCTTACTTCCTCCTTTGGTGTGAGTAGCTAGGGCTTGATCATCATCTCTTTCTAGTAACACTTCACGATTCGCTACTCTTGTTTCGTATTGGATGCACTCTTCCCATAGGCCATCAAACAATAGTTTATCTGTTCTGGCACAAATCGTTTAGATGAATGCATCCAAAGGTATTGTGATACCATTTAGGGCTGTCATAACAAGTTCGTCTTCATCTATAGTATCTCTTATTGCTTCTAGTTGTTCTTTTAATTGAGATATTCTGGAGAAATATTCCTGAATAGTTTCTCCTTTATGCATCCTTGTATTATTCAGTTGAGTTCTTAGATTCATCTTTCGGTTTATGTTATTTCCTTCATATATTCTGGTCAGGGCATCAAACATTTATTTCAGAGTCTTCTTATATGACACATAAGGAATCAGGTGGTCTTTGATTGAATCTGCAATGATTCTTTTGGCCCTGATTGTGTCCTTTTGATGCTTTTCCTTTTCTGCAGCATCGACAGGTTCCGACACTTCTTCTTTGACGAATATTGCTAATTCATTCTCTTCAAGAATGAGGCCAATCCTATACTTCCAGGAATGGAGGTTTTCCACTCCTTCTAGCTTGTCAACAAGTTTAAATCTTGTAGACATCTTTTACCTGGAGCTAGAAAAATGACCGAAAAATGAAAGTGCTCAAAATCAAAATCTGAACTTACCAGGAGGTGTGCTTGGCTGAATCGAGTAGCTTGGTGTGTTTGGATCTGAGAAAATCCAACTTTTTCTCCTCCAAACTTGATCTGTGGATTTATGGACTGGTGCTTCTGGTTTTCTGGTACCTCTGGTACTCTGCTACTTCTGGTACACTGGTTTTTTGGTACTTCTGGTACTTTGTGAAACTAGGGTTTCACTTTCCGGGAGATATAGCCACCGAAAAGGTGCACTGAAGGTCCCAAAATGATCCTTAGGGGAGGGTGCACTTTTCTATATGGTTTTAGGGATGAAATACCTCACCAACAAAAAGACCTAATTTTCATGTATGGTAACAGTGACATTTTTCACCTTTCTCTTGTGAAAGATGATCTCTTCAACTTGGCTCTGATACCATGTTAATGTTTAAGACATTATTATAGTTCTTTGCATTTCAATAGATAACAATAGCATAACACAAGATCAATGAGAAATACACAATCAAAAGAGACACATCATTTATCCTAGGAAACCCTCTAGGGGAAGAAAACCCAACAAAACTTCCTTATTATAGATAGACAATACAATGCCAAGAGATAACTCAAACTAATACAGAACATCCTCTCCCAAAGATTCACCACTCTCTCCTTCTCTAACTGCAATTCCAAAACTTATCTCTCAAAATGAGCAAGTGACTTGTGTGTCTAAGTGAGGCACTAGCCTCCTTATTTATACAAGACTGCCACGTGTGAAGTGTCTCTTCACTGGCAGGACCGACTTCTCCAACTGGGTGGTTATAACCACCTTTATTATATTTCAGGGCCTCTTGATATATTCTGGGGCTAACTTCTTCTTTTGTCTTTTACAATTACATTATGACCAATCTACAAAAGGAGATTTGGTCCTTTCACAATAGCTGACATGATCAATCCATAATTGGGATTGATCCAATGAATAATATATCAAATAAAAATAAGAATACACTTTGCAGTTACATTATTTTAACAATGGAGACCTTAAGGAACCTTCTAGAATGGGACCAAACAAAATAATTTCTACACCGTCATGTGGAATAACCTTAAATCAATCAAAGGAAAAATACAAGCCAAACTCTATGAGTAGTTATTCCATCCATTGGAATTTTTTTCTGGTGGTGGTTTGGGATTTCCTAGTGTAAGAAGAGGTCACAATTTTTCAGCAAGCCCTAAATTTTCAATTCGATATGAAAGAGAAAAGACCGTGTTTTGTTTCCATTGTCCAACATTGACAACATTGACAAATGTTTCACATACAATTTTCATGTGAATTCACTTAGATTGGCTGGAGAAACTCAAACCAAATTCTATTATCTTTGTTAGAGTATTTACAACCATATCCACTACATTATTAAGAAAAGGCTTGGAAGTTGATTTCTTTTCCATATCTATGAAATTATTTTGGAAAGGCTTCAAACTACATTCCTTGTACCATGAAAATGTTCGATCATCAAAATAGGCCACCTATATGATCCTTATTACAACATATTTTCACAAATTTTGATGTGATTGAAGGATCTCAAAGATAAATAGGGAACCATGGGTGCTACATTACATTAACCCATATTAAATTTCCAAAATAAAATTGATGCTCCATGGGCATGCAATTATAAGAAACTACTAGATCTAAGTGAATAATTGGCATAGAATGTTTTTCATCACCAAAAATGTTGTTTTCTGTAAATTGGCTAAAAATTGTTTGTGTCTTTCCACTTATACCTACACAGATAGATTCTCTGTAGTGTTAACTTCTTCCTAAATATTTGTAGGGTTATATTTTGGATAACTTGTTTCTTGTAGATCCACTTGAACATTCACTGGGTAAACACTAAATTTAGAAACAAACATTCACCAATATTCTTGAAGAAATGTTGTGCTCTTATTTCTTATTGTCATTGTTCGAGTATTTGAAGGGAACCTCTAGTTTTCCACCATTCTTGATCTCATAGTGATATAATTCATTTGTTTAGTTTTTGTGACCCATAGTCTTGTTTTCATTACACTTGTAACATTTTATTTCCTGCTTCCATATATCATCTGGATTATAGAGATTACTACCATCACGCATATTAATGTATGGATTTTCACCTCTTTTCATTATATCCATTAATCTTTACAATATTTATAGGTATTGAAGCATATCACAATGTGAGGAGAAATTTGGGAGAAAGTATTAATGTCTCTCTATATTTGTAACTCGTTTTATAACTTAGAGATATTTCCAATAGGTAACCTTGCAAATATATGGTGGTAGTTCTACCATAATATTTCTTGTAGAAGCTTTATCTACCTTAGGCCACCTCAACAAAAACATTTCAACCTTGAAAAGAGGCCTTGCATATAACAAGGGTTGTCATTGATAACATATAGTACTCCTATAGTGGTTGATGTTCAGTGTATGTCCTAATTTCCCCACTACTACTCTTTTTTGAGACAATAGGACTTTCAATATTAAATTCTTTAGTACATTTAGTATGCAGTAAAAAATTCCATTATGAGGTGTTTTCTACAATGGAGTCCTCAAGTATGTCCACAAGAACCATTACACATGCTATATATATTAAATATTCCTTCTTATTCTCAATAATATAGTGATTATTATGGGAGTGACATGCATTTATTGTATGTCTCCCTTAACTAAGTCTATAGAAGAAACATTCATTATGCATGTCCAGCCTATCAGGGATAAAGTCAGTTTGGGAGAAGTATAGTGTGGACTAATGGCAAAAGAAAATACTTGATTTTTTTCTTTGAAATTTCAAATTTATAATCCAAATCAGTCTATGTATAGGTTCACTCAATTTCTCATAACCAAAATGTTCAACCTTAGAACTAAGGTCATAAGGAAAATTTTATTCTTTTGAATAAATTCATTAATTTTATTCTTCTTGAATTCTTTAACACCTATCGTAGAATAAGATAGAAAAACAAATAGGTTTTCAATAAATTTTAGTAACTTGTAATAGATGAGATGTGTTTTCAAGGTAGGAATTTCTCTCAGTCATAGGTAAGAATTCCCATAGATGAGCATGATTACTATGTTTCCTACTAGTATCCTTACTTTCATATACCCATTTTCCATGTTTGAAAAAATATATATAATTTTCCCCTCCTCTAGTCAAGACTGCAAGCATCAAGAGTTGTATTCATTAAGGTTATTACATACTCTTAACTCCTACAATTGTTCTAACAATATCTTACACCTTCTTTGTTATTTCCTGAAAAACATCTATTCCAGACTTCACATCATCAAAATTTTGATTGAGGGTTGCACTCTTACCAAGTCTAGTGTTCCCAAGTATCATGATTATATAGGTGAAATCAAGGCCCTCCTTCCCAACTACTTCTTTCTTTTCTACAATTGCACTAGCTCTGTCAAAGGTAAGGAATTCAATTTTGCTATAATTTCTTCTTCCTCTTAGTTGCTCAACCAAAACAAACTTGTACAAGACCTATTCAGTGAACACATTGCATGGATTATAAAATATGTCTCTCTATATACTAGATTCCTATATATTGCATAGATGAAAACATTTGAGCATGAGTCCTAGTGATTTCCAAGGATTCATAAGGGAATATTCAACAACTTTGTAAAATGAGTGAGAAATTTATGAGTATAAAACTATGACCAATAGATAAATATCTCTATGATGAGAGAAAACTATCCTCTTCCATACACCAACATTGACAAAGGTTTCACATACAAGTTTCATGTGAATTCACTTAGATAGGCTGGAGCAACTCAAACCAAATCATATTATCTTTGTTAGATTATTTACAACCATATCCACTACATTATTAAGAAAAGTCTTGGAAGTTGATTTCTTTTCCATATCTATGAAATTATTTTGGAAAGGCTTCAAAATACATTCCTTGTACCATGAAAATGCTCTGTCATTAAAATAGGCCACAAATATGATCCTTATTACAACATATTTTCACAAATTCTGATGTGATTGAAGGATCTCAAAGATAACTAGGGAACCATGGGTGATACATTACATTACCCCATATTAAATTCCCAAAAGAAGATGGATGCTCCATGGGCATGTAATTATAAGAACCTACTAGCTCTACATGAGTAATTGACATAGAATGTTTTTCATCACCAAAAATGTTGTTTTCTGTAAATTGGCTAAAAATTGTTTGTGTCTTTCCACTTATACCTACACAGATGGATTCTCTGTAGTGTTAACTTCTTCCTAAATATTGGTAGGGTTATCTTTTGGATAACTTGTTTCTTGTAGATCTACTCGAACATTCACTGGGTAAACACTAAATTTAGAAAAAAATATTCACCAATCTTCCTGAAGAAATGTTGTTCTCTTCTTTATTATTGTCATTGTTCGAGTCTTTGAATGGAACCTCTAGTTTTCCACCATTCTTGATCTCACAGTGATATAATTCATTTGTTTTGTTTTTGTGACCCATAGTCTTGTTTTCATTACACTTGTAACATTTTATTTCCTTCTTCCACATACCATCCGGATTATAGACATTACTACCATCATGCATATTAATGTATGGATTTTCACCTCGTTTCATTATATCCATCAAGATTTTAAGTATTTATAGGTATTGAAGCATATCACAATGTGAGGAATTTTACTAATTTTATATTATTTCTCTTGCAGGTTTCACTTTTGGCTTCTAGATAAATTTAAAATTTCAATTGTGGAATATTTTGAGATGTCAAACATCGATCATGGGAAGAAAAGATCAATCCAAAATGATCTATCATCATACTTTCAAAGACCTCAATCCAAGGATCCACATTCTCTTCATGCTTCGATCTCTTTTGAGAAACCTATCACTGGAAGATATGTCAACTCTTGTGAGAATGAATCTAATATCTAAATAATATATAAGGATATATGTTCCTCTGGTGATGAAAGTGAGATAAATGCATTTTCACCAGAAATTGGCAGTGCAAATGTCAAAAATATTTCATTGGAAAAGAACACAACCACTTCATGGAAAAGACAAAAGGGCCAATGGGACATAGGTAGAGGATTCCAACCAGATTGGGTCTCAAAATTTCCATTTATTGAACCATTACCTCCAAAAAATGAGAAAGAGAAACCAAAAGTTAGATGCAACATATGTAGCTGGAAACTTGGCATGCCAACAACATTTCAGATGAAGTTAGATACAATTGAGAGGCATGTAGGAAAGGTGTATGAAAATAAAATTACAGATGGAGAGGAGAAATCTATTGTCAAATGGAAATATTTTGATGAATGCTTTCATGTCAAATATGCTGATGAATATAATGAATATTTAATAAGTAAGGAAAAAATAGAGGTAGGAGGAGGAAGCATCACATCTCTATTCAAAAAGACAATGGAAATAAATTTGTTATCCAAGACAATTAAATTAAGAACTGTATTCCACATCTTATCTAAAGGGCGTCCAATGACAGATTATCCAGATTACATGAAATATCTATCTTTTCTTCAAATTCGAAACTTTCCATCTTCTCATTGGTCTTTAACAAGTGGTTGGGAATGGGAAAAATATCTAGCTCAAGTAGAAAAGGATGATATGAAAGAGAAGATTGCAAGTGCTAGGTTTTTGTCATTGTCTTTGGACAAGGTTACAACTATTGATAATACTTCATGGATTTGTATGAGTATTTATATGGTTAATGACCATATTATGCATTCTTATCTACCTGGGGTTCATAAAATGGAGAATTCTACAACTGAAAATATTTATGAACTTGTTAATAATAGTTTGAAGGAAATTGGTGGTATGGATCATTTAATGATCGTGAAAAAGTTGGTATGTGTTGGAGCGGATGGAGCATCAATAATGCAAGGACAAAGGAATGGCCTTTGTGTTAGACTACAACTACCAACTTCACTGTATATCCTGAGTATTCATTGTATGGCTCATAAGATGAATCTTGCATTTAAAATAGTAAGAAAGTTTCCATCGGTTTCAAAAGTTGAATATCTTGTACGAGAGTCTTATGCATATTTTTCTCATAGTCCCAAATGATTTTCAAAGTTTAAAAAATATGTTGATGGTGTTACAAATGTAAAAAAGATATTAAAATATGTTGATACAAGATGGACCTCATCGAATGGACCAACTCAAAGATTATTTAGTGAGTACCGGTCCTTGGTAGGGGTGATGTATGAACATCTCTTTAGTGTAGATAAAGCTCAAGATATTCTCTTTCAACTAAGTGACATAGAGACATTATTAACATTGGTTGGAATTCTTCCTATGCTAGATGAAATGAATGTCCTTGTGAAAATGTCTCAAAGTCGTACAATGTATATTGAAGAATATACAAATGAAAGAAAGTTTGGATGCCTTTCATTGGATAATTTATATACGATGCCAGATTCTTTCGCAGGTCCACGGTTTACAAATTGGACAACGATTATTGATATAGAAAATATTGAAAAATTATTTGAAGTTTGATGAAAAAGGTATACCATGTATGGAAGTGCGTGGGAATATGGTTCATTTTTATTATATTGATAAGACAAGATGAACCACCAAAGAGTGCCCTGTGTCAACAGACCTATTCGACAATGTTGTCATTTCAGTGAGACACAACTTGATAGAAATTGAAAAATCAATGTCATTGGAGATAAGAGAATGATTCCCTCGAGATGAATTGTTGGAGGCCATGTCTGTGCTGTACCTTGAATATCAAAACAACATAAAATGTCAACCTACATTAAAACATGACTTTGTGGAAAAATTAAATACTTTAGTGGACCACTTTTGCAATAAGGTTGAGATACATGGAGAACATGTTGAAGGTATTTTGGATCAATCAAAATTGTTTCAACAAGCCACACACTTCACTGAAACAATGTGGAATAAATTTCACGCTTTGGAGAATCCTCTAGAATATGGTGAAATAACAAGATTATGGACTGTTATCCCCGATATCTAGGGATAACTAGGAGATCATGTCTCGAGGCCCACATGATCCCAGACATGGAGTACGAGAGCGGATTGACTTGAGCATGGCCCTTGAGGGTCCATCTTTCTTCTTCTCAACCAGACTTGTCCTGTCAGCAGTACCAGCCTCCATCACTACCGGCCTGGGCTTGCATCAGAGAGGGCTCTTTCTCCATGAGGTAATTGGTCCGAGGTATCATGGTATGTGTCATATTTGATCGTTATAACTTTCTTATGTATGCATTAGGTTCCTTTTATTTCAGATGACTGCTTGGATCTTACACTAATCCACTTGACCACTGTTGGGGTAATTGATGGGGTAGCTTAGCAAGTTGGTATTCATGGGTTTTGGTTAGCCACCAAAGGGGGTTTGCAGAGCCATTGTCCACTCCCACCATCTTATCACTTTTACATCTTAAAACCCCGCTCATCCATCCCATTCTCCTAGTCTGGCCATTAGGATGACCTTCCAGGGTACATCTTGTCTTGTGGGAAGAAGGGGCTAAAGGCCCAGGGGGTAAAAGCAGCTGGTAAAAGGATAAAATCCATAGGAAAATGAAAACCTAGAGATGCTTCACCCAGGGGATCCCCTAGAAGGCAATAAAAGGCCTCTTGATAAGAAACTAAGGGACCCTAAGAAAAATGATTAAATAAATAAATGCAAGACCTAACCAAGAGGATGGGAGGTCTCATCACGAGCTGGCCCATTATGTTCATAGGTATTTAGCGGTATGATATTGCCACTATCTGGTCACCAAACCAGGGCAGTGACCTTTGGTTGCATGGCCAAAGGAAAGGGGGTCTCATTACGAGCCAGCCTTCTCATTTCTGCGAAGATACTGGTGGGTAACGCTGCCAGCTCTGGCCACCAAGCCAAGCCAGTGTCCTCTTCGTCAAGGCTTGTAGTAAAAAATGCAAATAAAGAAAGATAAGGCAATAAGGGCTTGGAAAAATTGCATCCATGACGGGCACAGCTCGCCTCCTACAAAGGCACCCACAGACAACACCAGCCCTTGGTCTGACTATGACTAGACATCCCTAAAAACCACATCACCTCGTTATACATGGCTTGAATGATCCTTTGAGGAAACTTACCATTTCTTGTGGGTATTAGCCCAATAGGTTGTCCTTTTGGTTTCCTTAGCTTTGTATAGTGGGTCTGTGTAATGTCTTTGAGCTCTTAGAAGATTTGTTAGGGATTTCATGCATGTGTTTGATAATTTTAATGATGAGTTATGATTTACATTTCTATGATGTCTAGGACTGATGAGCCCATGGAGGGCGTAGTCTTTGATGTGCAGGACCATGCCCGGCAGACAGGTGCCAGAGGATCGGTGCACATGGGGAGATGATTAGTTCGGACCTCCATGGGGCTGAAGAGCCCATCAGGTGGTTGCTGGGATGGCAGAGGCAGGACAGAGTTGTGACGATCCCTTGCATAGAGAAGAAGAAGGACGCCCTCATCAGGACGTTTTGGCAGAGACCTAGCCTATGGGGATCAACCCCTTGCAGATAGGACGTTGACCTAGATGGATTGGACACCACCCAAGACTAGCTGGACGTTTTTTGGAACAGGTAGCAGTGTGTTGGGCCTTCTGGGCACACATAGCAGGTTGCAGGAGCCCCAAGGGGGCCAACGTTTGGATTACTAGATGATGATCTTGCCCTAAAAGGGGCAACGTCTCCCTTTAGGGGCCTGACGTCTTCATTTTCTGCTCATTTTTGGCATTTTAGCATGTAAACTGACAAATTAATTGAATAATGATAATGTCAGCCTTGTCGGTTGTTTTGTTGACCTATTTTTGTAAATTAAAGGTCATGAGATCATATAAATAGAGGACGTTGCCTCTTCATTTTATCATAATATAACTTGCTCTCTTAGAGAGATATCATTTTATCTCTTGTCTTGGTTTATTCTTCTCTTTTGGAGTGAGGCGCAACTTCTTGGAGGAATAATTTTTGGCAAGTGGTGCTTTTATTCATTGGAAGATTTACAACTAGAGTATGGATTATGCTTCTTCATGATCTTGTAAGTGTTTTTCATCAAAACTTCTTGAATGAATGGTTGCTGATTTAACATCTTGCATTAATTGTTATCTTGTTGTCATTTGCTTAATTCTTGAAACCCTAGGGAGCCAACACACAAGTAGGTTGTGGCTTCATGTCCCCATGAATAA
>JASDQU010205232.1:36075-54732 GCA_032191745.1 Picea mariana
TATCCCAAAAGCAACATTCTGAACGCATGAAGGCCATTATGAATTTTTGGTCATGCCTTTTGGCCTTACAAATGCACCTTCCACATTCCAAGGGTTGATGAATTCCATTTTCAATCCCTTACTTCGAAAATTTGTGTTAGTATTTTTTTATGATATAATAATCTATAACAAGTCTTGGGAGGATCATGTGCGGCATGTTGACAAGGTGCTACAACTACTAAAGGAGCAACAACTATATGCCAAACCATCCAAATGTTTCTTTGGAGTAAAGGAGGTGGAGTATTTGGGTCATATTGTATCTCATGAAGGTTTCAAGGTAGACCCTAACAAGATTAAGGCCATGATGGACTGGCCGATTCCCAAAACATTGAATAATCTTAGAGGATTTTTGGGTTTGATAGGTTACTACCACAAGTTTGTTCAGAACTATGGAAGAATAGCAACACCTTTAATGTCACTAACTAAGAAAGATGCATTTTCGTGGACTCCAGAGGAAACTAAAGCTTTTGAACAACTTAAAGAGGTGATGTGTAAAGCTCCTATCTTGACCACTCCAAACTTCACAAAAACCTTTATTGTGGAATTTGATGCCTCAGGAAATGGAATTGGTGCTATCCTAATGCTAGAAGGAAGGCCCCTAGATTTTGAAAGTCGACCACTGAAGGGAAAGGAATTAAAAAAACCCATTTATCAGAAGGAAATGATGGTAATACTACATGCATTGAAGAAATGGCATCCTTACCTAATAGGTAGGCATTTCAAGGTCAAAACAGATCATGATAGTCTTAAATACTTCTTGGAACAAAGTCTATCTTCAGAAGAACAACAAAAATGGGTAACCAAGATATTGGTTTATGATTTTGAAATCGTCTATAAAATGGGGAAGAAAAATGTTATGGCAGATGCACTCTCAAGAAAGGATGAAGATGTTGAGGCCTTTCTCTATGCTATCGCGATCATCCAACCTGATTGGATAATAGAAGCAAGGGATGAATGGAAGAATGAAGAAAAAGTGTGGACTCTCATTCAAAGGTTGCATCAGGATTCCAATGCATCAGATACATTTACATGGAAAAATGATTCACTATGGTACAAAGATCACTTATATTTATGTAAGAACTCCCAACTCAAACAAAAGGTACTATTTGAATTGCACACCTCTCCAGTAGGAGGGCACTCGAAATTTTTGAAAACCTACCATAGTGTCAAGAAGGATTTTTTTTGGGATGGCCTTAAAACTAATGTTCAAAGGCTTGTGGCGGAATGTTTGGTTTGCCAACAAAATAAGGTGGAAACAATTAAGACCCGAGGTCTTTTACAACCATTATCCATCCCAAGTCAGCGATGGGAGGAGTTTTCCATGGATTTCATCACATGGTTACCAAATTCTGAAGGAAAGAGTGTCATCATGCTGATTGTTGATAGAATGACCAAGTACACACACTTTTGTGCACTCTCTCATCCCTTCAAAGCTAGTACATTTTCCACCGCATTCATGGAGATAGTTCAAAAGCTACATGGAAGCCCAAATATTATTGTAAGTGACAAAGATACCATCTTCACTGGAAATTTTTGGACAAAATTATTTTCTTTTTTGGGTACTTAATTGGCTCATAACTCATCCTATCATCCTCAATTTGATGGACAAACCGAGATAGTGAACAAATGTCTGGAAGGCTACCTTCGTTGCATTGTCTCTAATAAACAAACACAATGGTTCAAATGGTTACCCTTGGCAGAATGGTGGTATAACACTTCCTTTCATACTGCAACAAAAATGACACCATTTATGGCACTTTATGGATACCACCCTCCTTCCATCACTTCTTCTCTAAAAGAAAAATCTAAGGTTCAAGCAGTGGAAGATCACATCGAGAATCAACAACAAGTTCTCCAAATCTTAAAGGACAACCCGACCATGGCACATAATCACATGAAACAACAAGCAGATCAACATCATAGTGAAAGAAGTTTTGAAGTAGGGGATTGGGTGTTTTTAAGACTACAACCATACAAACAAATGTCCCTCAAGCAAGCTAAGAAGGATAATAAATTATCACCAAAGTACTATTTCTCTTATAAGGTGTTGCAAAAGATTGGTACTATGGCATACAAATTGGAGTTGCCTACATCTTCACGAGTACACCCAGTTTTCCATGTTTCATTCTTAAAGAAGGTTATAGGTGACAATATCCTAGTTCAAACTATATTGCCAGAACTTGACGAGGAAGGGAAAATCATATTGGACCTTGAATCCATCACTAACACAAGAATTCTCCAGCAGAGGAATAGATCCATTTCAAAGTATCTCATTAAATGGAGGAAACTACCGGCTGAAGATTCTAGTTGGAAAGATGAGACTTTTATACAGAAGCATCCAGAGTTACTCAAGCATTGTAGACAACACTTGTCTCAAGGGGAGGGGAATGTTAAGCCCTAATATTGGATCATTACCCCTTAATTGGGGCATATTTCATTAGTAATGTTATTTTATTTATGTCGGCTTTAGGCCATTGGTTGTAATTATACTTCCTAGTATCCTATATATACCAAGGAGACATTTTCATTTTGAATCATCTTTTACTTGAACATTTAAGTGGGGTAAAAGGAGGTTGCCCCTTCGAATAGGCTTATTATCTGAAATTATCTCTTTTTCAAGGCGTTGAGTACTTTTTCTGAGGTTTTTCTATGCTATATTGATATTTGGTTCTGAACAAGGCCATGAAAGATATTGTGTCAACTCTTTTTTGTGTGATATCTTTCCTGCACGATGGAAGAATGATGACTATTGATAAACTTTCATTTTTTGACCCTGACTTGACCATCAACCCAATGACCTCCCTAAATGGCTCTTATATGCAGTTTCTCTCGCCCCTACCACAAGTCAATTATGTGGTGTTGTCTCCCATGACTTCAAGTTCTGATGACTTAGATCCGGTAGTTTACATGGTGATCTCTTAGGTAGGGCTCTTGGAGCCTGATCTTCTTACCCCTATCACGGACCTCAACATGTGTTCCTTCCAAAGGATTTTTATTCCGTCCATTGAAGATCTCTTGGAAGCCAAGACGGATTTTTGTCCCTTGACATGGTGTCCTTCCAAAGAATTATCCTCTTGGAATACATGATCAAGAAGAGGATACGAGCATAGTTTCTCTTCTCTGTGGAAATCTCGTTAAAAAAGGAAACAGAGGCCTTGAGCATAGTTTTTCTCCTCTATAGCAAGCTCGTTAAAAAATGAAACATAAATCTGGGGATTCAACCTGGAGCCTTGAGAATAGTTATTTTCCTCTGTCAATCTCATTAAAAGATGAAACGGTCACCTCTCCCATCAGGTTGAGTCTTTCACTAGATCTCGTAGATGTTGAGTCGAGTATTTCGTTAGGTATCGTATTTGAACCTTCATTTCATTCACCCTTATCCTTTTTCTCCATCTAGTACAGAAATTGGTGACAAAATCAAAGTTAATGAATGCATTGAATCTTTGCGGGGCATATCTCCGACCTTTGATTATCATTCTGGAGTTATGCCACTAGCTTTTCAAGCTGGGGACAAAGTACCAACCATCCATGGGTATCCCAACCCTTGGAATTTATGTTGGGAATTTATAAGCATAGTCTTTGTTCTTTCTTGTTCTCGTAAATACATGAGAATGTAACCGAGTATACTTTTATCACTTTTTCAGAGTCGTAAAGGTTATATGAAAAAGGAACCCCCTAGAGTCATCTTTAAGCTCTTTTCAGACTCTCTAAACATGAAAAGATTGTCGAGTGACATTGCTTCCTTTCACACTCGTTAAAAGGTTTGAAAGGGCATCTTCCAAGTATACTTTTATCACTTTTTTGGACTCGTAAATGTTATACGAAAAATGAACCCCCTAGATTCCTCTTTAAGCTCTTTTTAGACTCTCTAAACATGAAAATATTGTCGAGTGATCTTGCTTCCTTTAACACTTGTTAGAAGGTTTGAAAGGGCATCTTTCAAGTGGTAGTTTATCTCTTTTTCATCCTCACAAGACTAAAATTACGAAAAAGGACAACCCTGGAGTCGTCTTTAAATACTTTTTAGACTCTCTAAACATGAAAAATCGCCGAGTTTACCTTCTATGGACTCATTAAAGCAATCATACATTGAAGGGCCCATATGGGACTGAACCCTTACTTCTTCTAGTTCGTTAAACAAAGGAAGAGGGACTTACCAAAGGTGAGTTATATCGATCATGTGTTACCCTCCTCGAGCTCGTTAAATCAAAAAGAGGTACTCATTTATCTAGATGGGGGAAAATTTTGAAGGAAGCAAGCCAAGCAGTTTTTGAAAACATCACCAGTCACTCTTACGATCACCCTTGAACACGACACTTTGTCTTTGCACAAATTTTCATCCATTGAACCTCTGCACTAAACCAATCCTCTGAATTTATTTACTCCTTTGGGTTTCCCGACGAAAGTCAAAGAATCCACCACATCATCATGTTTTGGTCCATGTCATATTTATGCTGATGCGCCTCAATGTTCAAGGGAAGTATCTTCCTCGAGAGTCAACCATCACAAATATCCTGTTTCAATACCCGTGTCAGTCCATGTTTGTTTGATGCACCAATTTACATCTCTATGTCAGTTTCATGTCATTGATGGGGGATACATCAAGGCCCTCTTGCGACAAGTCTATTCTTGTCGACTCCAACACATTATCCGGGAACTAGACCTAGAAACCAATTAGTACCTTGGGACCTACATGCCTCAATGGTAGGCCTTCTCGCATCTGACGGTGGGTTTACATCATTGACCTATGATCGGATGAGTCCACAAATGTTCGAATTCATCTCATTTACTCACATTCGCTAGAATGTAGTAGGTCGCCTTGGGAATCATTGACATCAATGGTGATTTCCCTTGCGGTTGTTAACGGTTTACCTCATTGACCGATAATCAAGAGATTTATACCATGTTCGACATCAAGATATATATTCACAAGGTTAGACTTGTACTGCATTGGGATCAGTAAGAAGACCCTCATTTGAGTAATCACTCTGATATGTACTTTGCCCAGGTTGCGACGGAGTTTCTCTTGAACATTGACACACATACTGTCACATAGATACACTTTGTATTGGTCTGTGGCTATGTCTTGTCGTCTCGTAGATACACTATGTATTTCTCATGGCTATGATCAGTTCATGTCATGGAATTATATATCCACATTGTATCTTTGGTGGCTATACACTTTTTTTCAATATAATTATGGATCTGCAGTGTCTCTTATGGAAGCCATACCTTGAAAGTCTTTATCTCTCAAGAATAGGTATGCATGCCTTGGGTTTGAAACATGTCATAATATTTGTTGATGGTTGTGTGCATATTTTATCAGGTTCTCTGAGTCCATACCCTTGCTCAAAAAATTCTACAAAGTACTTCATTCATCAGTTCCCATCTTCTAACTTTGCACTTTGGGGGGAAATCTATTACACATTAAAATTACTCACTTCAATGATGACCTATTGCCATCATTACAAGTGTCACATATTGGCCCCAAGTGTCGCAAACATCATACTTCCATCTTGGCTATGTCATGTCTCTAACAACATCACAGGTCACTTAAGACACCTTCGAATACTGGTTTAAGAAGGAGAAATCATTTGATAAAGAGTACAAAGATTTTTCCATGAAGAAAACCACTTAAAAATGAATTTTGAAGGGCATCTCTCCCCTACACATTGTCAGGGAGTGATAGCACTCCCTACCCTCCTTTAGGGGAGCATTGTAGCACTCTCTACACCTTTCTAGGGAAGCCCTAAGATGTTTTGAAGAAATCTTGGGCAACACTCCCCTACCCACTGTCAGGGAGTGCTAGCTCTCCCTATCCTTCTTTGGGGGAGATTTGTAGTGCTTTGTGCACCCTTTTGGGGGAGCACTGACCTATTTGAGCAAATTTTTGGTTGTTGAGGAAATTCAGGGAAAAATACCCCTCATCTTTGGAGTTAGTTGGATTCGAATCTGAGGTCAAGGATGGATCCTAGGGAGGATCCACAACTGATGGAGAAATATTCTCTGCCTATCCCAAGAATCTCTAAGGTGGTTGGGTCTCTCCAAGATTATATAAGGATTCCTTCTCATGGTAAAGGATAGAGATAGAGAAATTGAGAAGCACCTAACTTATGATCTCATAAGGAAGGGGAGACATTGAAAACATAAAACTTATGATCTCATAAGGGAGATATCATTGAAGCATAATCAGTTTGTGTGTGGATTACTTGAGCAAAGGGTTGGACAAGGAGAGATGGGAGAGGCTACTACACCTTCATCAAATTTTTTTAAGTATTCTCTATTGTTCTCATTAATATACATATGTACTTGGCCTGTTTCTTTCAAGGTTGTGTTTATTCTACATGAACTTGTCTCTATTAGATAGATCTGGTCTCAAGCTAATATTAGTAGAATAGAAAGCTTGCTCTGTCTTTGTTTGTCTTGCAGGACTTATCGAGGATATTGAGGATAAAATCTCAACTCAGACTGTGTGAGGATGAACATCGTTAAAAAGGTATGCCTTTCTTCCTCTTCTCTATGCATTAGTTTAGCCAGATTTAAAAGGATGTCAATGACCAATGTTAGCACCCTTTATGTCTTGGTCTTAGGAGTCTAGAGCCCAAGAGGGGATCCACTTGTCCGCAGGGGGATTTATCTGTAACCATAATAGAGATACAATAAAATTGGTTTTCTATTCAATAAGGAAATAAGCTGAAACTGTAAAATGCAGTGAAAACAAGCTTGTTGGAATGACGACGACTTATCTCTGAGAAGAGATGTGACAGCTGCGCTAATTTGCAAGAAGATAATTACAATGAGGCTCTGAAGGAATTTTTACAATAAACAGGAATGCCAAAAATCCTATACATCCAAAAACCTAACCCTAGGAGATGAAGCGCCAAAAGTCATGTGGGCCCCGTCTGGGTAAGTTAGTACATCAACTTCTCGGGGTCATAAATTTTGCATACGATCTCCATTTTAGACGTATGATAGCCCGTTGGAAATGTATCATCGAGGAGATTAATTTTGGGGGCTCAATCATGCCTTCAAATATCATTTAGAAGCTCGATCCCAAAAAACTGTCATTTAGGCCCTCAAAATGGCCCCAAAAGTTAAAACTACTAAAAATAGTAAATTGCTAAAATTGCTAGAAAATTGTTTTGAGCCAGTTGGAAAAGGTGGATGGCCACTGATATCCACCTGGACCAGAACTATCATTTTTGAAGTCAAATATGAGGAACAAGATTGATAAACATATGTATATATGTAACAAAGTATGACATTACGACTTTTCCATATGAAAGAGCACTAGCTCTTTGGCGACTAGATTGTGATAGAAGGGGAGAAAACAATATAAAAAGTTTCTCTAATGAACTTGATACATAACATAATTCTTTGGAGGCTCATAATGATAGTCCATCTGGAGAGGGTCTTGTTCATAATGAAGAAAATGAGCACCAATATGAGAACTAGGAAATTGATATATTGTAAGATTTGATCTAATCTAATATATATGAGGGCCTAGGGGACACTTATTTCGGTATATGTGTTCCATTGGTGGCACAAGAAATAGTGAATGGAATAACACAGATGATGTGATTCTTGTGATACATTCTTCCTCTATTTTGGAGTAGGTAAAAAATTCTTTATCATAGCAAGATTACTATACGGAAATTTGAGGATGCATTTCAGTTCTATAATTTATATTTTGTGTTTTTCATTGTAACTTTGGAGCCACATTTTCTTGATGCAAGTTATTTTAATATTGATGTTTTGATATTTAACTATTACATTGTCTCTTTCTTGTATGTGACAGGAAATGAAGTTGAAATTTGATGAAGATGGGACTTATCTCTTCCCATAGATAGTGTTCTAGTATTAAAGGGTAGACACCTGATTTAACAAGAATTCCGCTAAGAAAGAATGGGCTCATTCAAGTAAACAAAATTTCTTTGATGTCTTTCTCTAATATGTTGATAAATTTTAATGGTTTGTTTGTTTGTTTCATTTTGGAGCATTTTGTAAAGTTTTGAATTTTGTGTTTATTTTGGTTAAAAATGTGTTAGGCCCTTGAATGCTTATACTTATCATTTGATGTTTGACTAAACCTTTTGTTATGGAATGATTGGATTCATTTGATTTCCATTGATTCAAGGGTTTGGGTTAAGTTTAAAGACCTTTTGTTGAGTAAAAAAATGTTTTTCATCTTTTTGTCATGACATTTATTTGAGAAACATATGGTATTAGGATTAATATATGCCTTTAGTTATTTTGTGGGAACTCAATTTGTTCTCCATAATTATGATTATTTTTTTAATATGTTTTATGGTCAAGGAAACATTTTTTTATTTCCTTTCATTTTTTGGCATGACTTGAGAATCTTCACCTTTTAGGATCTACTATGTTTATTTTGTATTTTTTATGAAAAGACTTATTGATTATTTAGAAAGGGAAATGTGCTCTACTTAGCTAAGCAAAGAGAAAAATGGCCTATGCACTAGGTTATGATGCGTACATCATAGGAAACCTATTAGCATGAGACCGACATTTCTCTAATGCAATTATACTTTCATAAATATGGTGGTTGAATTTACGATTCCATAAATCATGCTATGCAAAACCCTTTATTGATTGGATACATACCTCCATTACCCATACTTTACTGCCACTTACCTTGCAAACTTCCATTACATACAATGAATAACAACACATATTGTCTTGTTTGTCTTTTAAAGTTTGTTTGGTTGAAATATTAGTGTATACTACATCAATGAATTGATGTTTAAGGTACTAACAGTTGTATTCCTCTTCAAAGCATCAATGTTATGCCAATGAACAACAGTATGAAGGTGGAATTTAATGAAGGAGAAGAATTCTTCATTATTACACAAGATTACATGAAAATCACATCAAGGTAAGCCCATGAAAGTTTTGAGTTTGAATTTGCATTCTCTTGCATAGTTATCAATGATTATGAATGCATCATGTCATTGATTTAGGTGTTATATGAATGACTTAGTGAGATATTGGGATAAGAATGTTTACATGGAGATTTATCTCACTTGGTAGCATAGGCTTAGGAAATTTCCTGAATCATTTTTCCTTTGAAATTGTTGATGAAAAGTGCTTATGCCAACTCATGTATTGGTATTGTCAATGAGACCTAGTTGTACTCCTTCTCATCCAATGACTAATATTGCTTATGTATCTTCCCTCTCTTTAGTAGTTGGTGAATCACTATGATATGAGATCGATTAGTTTTATAACTATTGTCATTTCCACATGTTTTAATCATTGCAACCTTGAATATTGCAAGAAGTATTTCATCAAAAGAATGAATATTACCATGGTCATCTGTGGTGTCATGATCATATGCTATTATTAGTTATTTTCTTAGATCATGGACTAAGAAGTCTTTCATCAAAAGAATCAATATTACCACGGTCATCTATGGTGTCATGATCATATGCTATTCTTAGCTCTTTTCTTAGCATTCACTGAAGAATCAATTGCAGACACTACAAAGAACTATCAAAAGTTGGGAATAAGTTTTCCAATACCCTATAGCCTAACAACATCAAGTCAAGAATCTATAACCATATATATTCTTTGGTCATATACAATAGGTAAGTTCGACATATCGAATACCCCACTGTATCTTATGTACAAAACATTCCACAAATTGTAGGTTTGGTCCTCTTATGAGATTGAGAACAAGACACACTTAATTGAAATCTTCAAGAAAAAATGATGCTAACAATGACTCAAACTAAAAGAACCAAAGATCTACAATCCAAACTCAATCAGTTCAGTCTTAGTTAGGCATGGATACAATTCCCATTCCCATTTGAGTAGAATCTAGGAGGTGGATTCCTTTTCATAACACCATTAACAATACCATTCACAATGAAATTTCCAACACCATTTGATGCAGGCCCATTAACAAATAAAAATACCAATTACACTGCCATTTTCAAACCCATTCCTTCTAGGTGATGTCAGAGTTCTTCTATTATCATCAACATGTGGAATTCTACCCAAATTGTTTGTTTTTCCAGGGTTCTTCAAATATGAATCAAGTTGTGACATGATGTTGCTAATATAAGGCCCGCAAGGAACTCAATTATGGTCATACATTCTCCAAATAAAAACAACTACATTTTAGCTACTCAACAAAATGATGCAAATTAAAAAACAATTTGGTAAAATCATATCTTGTTGAAATTTAAATGAAAACAAGTGCATACTTCCATTACATTTCCAAAAGGACAAATTAATAGGAGCAAATTAAACTACTCAAAATGCAACATATAGGAAAACATCTCTTGATCCAGTACAAGATATGCACTAGAATAGCCTCTTTACAAGAAAAACTATGTAAGGTTCCATATGTTTGTGAATATCCAAGGAGAGGAACATTTGCACATTCTTGATATAGATAGATCTCCAGTGTTGAAAAAATATGCTAACTGATCTGAGTGCAGGTTGCAAAGATTAAAGATCAAGAAATAGTTTGTTGTGTCAAAAACAATGCAACTCTTGTTGGTTCATTGTTTACAATGCATGTCACTCAATTTCATATTGACCTTCCAACAATAAGTGATACAGATAAGCATGTAAGTAATTACAAGCCTAGATATTATTGTGTTAGTTTCAAATATAATTATTATGCTTTTAGACATAAGGTTCAAGGTGAGAACTGACTAGAATTGTTTTAATGCTGGAATTTCATGTTTAGCACATAGAATTACAAATAGGTAAGGTGGAATGGTTTTTCTTGTGAATATCCAAGAAGAGGAACATTTGAACATGTTATCTTGATATAGATAGATCTCTAGTGTTGAAAAAATATGCTAACAGATATGAGTGCAGGATGCATAGATTAAAGATCAAGATATAGTTTTTTGTGTCAAAAGCAATGCAACTCTTTTGGCTCATTGTTTACAATGCATGTCACTCAAGTTCACATTGACCTTCCAACACTAAGCGATACAGATAATCATGTAAGTAATTACAAGCATGGAGACTATTGTGTTAGTTGCCAATATAGTTATTATGCTTTTAGACATAAGGTTCATGGTGAGAACTGAATGGAATTGTTTTAATGCTGGAATTTCATGTTTAGCAAATAGAATTACAAATGGGTAAGGTGGAATGTTTATGTTGTTTCTCGTAGATGATGTGTCAAAATTCACCATTTTTATAGTTTTTCAAGTAAGATACTAATAAATAGTGTCTAGGGATGCGTCATCATTGGAGGTTTGATAAATGTAAGAGTTACCTAAATATGGGTTGAGAAAAATGGTCTGTGTGAAGCCCAATTGGTGTAGAATTTATGTGGATATGAAGCACATATAAATTTTGTAGTTTTCTTGGGCATAGATTGTCACTGAATTCATAGATTATATTTTTTTCCCTTTGGAATTATTTTCCAATAGAAAAAGTTTTCTTTGGCTTTGTTTAAGTATGTGTTATCCAATAAATTGGGTTTTGCAGTCAACAAGAGGCTTAAAAAGTTGTCTATCAACATGAAAAAATAAAAGAAGCAAGCTATGAAATCATTCACATAAATGAATAACCAATGGATCATATATCCAACATCAACTTATAAACAAGGAGGAAGGTTCAGAGCATACACACAGTTTCCATAGAAATGGTTGTGATTTTGAGTCTTCTATTACTTGGCTTGAAGGATAGTACAATGTTTCAGAGAATATACCTAATGAAACATGATGAATTAATTTATGAATTTAGGGTATCAAAACAAGAATGTTCAAATGTGAATCCAATAGGTTTATATATAGATGACTTTTACCTTGCTCTTTTCTCACTAAGTTCTCTTTATAAACTAGCAATCTTGAACTTGGATGTTACACATTCAAATGCTAGTTACATTCTCACATCCCAAATGTATGGCAACTGAGCACTTGATAATAAAGTCATAGTTGTTTGACATATTGGGCTGAGAAGTTTACTCACTGTCTATCTATCCACTAGTTAATTTGTCTATGCTAATTATTGTAAATTGGATCTTACACCTAGAACAATATTTACTTGTAGTTTATAAAATCTAATGGGATTTTTTGGGGGTATCATCTACCTGGTTAATTCTCACCTTGGGGCATCTGCAATACTTGACAACGTAATGCCTCTAGAAGCTCATAGAATTCGATTTTTCAAAATATTTTCAGTCTTTGTTGTCACTAGGGGTGTTCAATTCAAACAGTTGTGAGACCATGTGGAAGTTAGAAACCTAATGCTAATTTTCTATTTGTTCCCAACCTAATGTATATTAATATGGAGGACAAAAAATGTCTAAATTGGATTTATTGTCGGTTAGTTTCCCTTATATAAAAGGATTCCTTATTTATTCCTATTGAATTTCAATTATTTCAATGTTTTCTTCAACTTAGAGTTGATATTTATCATGAAAAAGTACATCACACATGTCGGGCTTATTTTGACTTGGACAGTGTAGGTCATGCACGCCTATATTTATGCATGATATAGATTGTACACACCCTTCCTCAAATGTTCATCAAGCTATGCCAGAAGACAATATTGGCTTTCATTAGGGCCCTTAGGTTAAACCTTATAAACTAAAAGCATGCAGTCTGTAACTGACATGATTTTAAAGTGACAAATAAATTAATTTATGCATTTATTATTTATTGTGGTAACCTTTTCTCTTCAAAATGGATTTGATTAATGGACAATGCAGATTTTTTTTTTTTCTGGTGGGGTAAATGTAACCTTACAAAATGCATGGCACTAGTCTATTTTTGTGTTAAGGTTTGTTGTGCATCTTGTGATTTAATTTTGGTAAGGTTTGGAATTTGATGTATTACTATTGTTTGTACTTTGTAGGTTATTGCAACTTGGGAAGTTTGCAACAAAATTGACTTTCTTTTTTTGTCATATGACATGCCAAAGACATTATACAAGTAAGAAAGATGACATCAAAGTTACGTTCTTTCTCATGTTATGAGCTTGTGATGTTACTAGATACTATGATGGATCTCACATATAAAAACTTCTATCAAGATGTGTTTCTGGAACCAAATTCATAGTGCTAATTTATGCCTTTTAATTTTTAGGTTGATTTGTTTCTATGATGCTTGTTTCTTCTTATTCTTTGACAAATTTCAAGTAGATGCATTATAATAAACTTGAAATATGAATGCATTATCATATGTACTTTTGAAAATCATTCCGAACTGATAATGAAGTAACAAGGTGATATTTTTTGCTATAGGCTTCATTAGTAAGTGACAACAACAACAAAAATTGTTTTATTTCTGTGACATGGGACTTCTCCCTTATAATTGAATAAACTCAAATATTGAAAATCTTATCTACTCTACATATGAAAAGGATTTTATACTGACCTTTAAACTATAGAATAACATATTGTATTAGATGTATTAGAGGCCACCTAGAAATTTGTTTGCTCGATTCTAACATTGAATTGATGTAAAATCCATTTCCTCCTTTTGTCTTGTGTAGACCCGCGAATAATTTGATGGTATTGGGAATCTTCAAAAGACACAAATATTTTCTAAGATTGAAACTATAGAGGTATTTTCTGGATCACTGAATGAAGTCTCCTAGTCTTAAACATTCATTTTCATGTTTAATTGGTCTTAGATAATCACACTTCACAAGAAGTAGTTGCTTATTTGAATCTTAATATACACACAACTTATGTTGCAGGGTATGGAGCACTTTGATGCGATATTGCGAGAGGAAGATGGTATTATTATTTCATGGGGTCATTTAGGGATAGATATTCCACTAGAGAAGGTAGCCTTTGATATTTGATGTAAACATTTTCCATATATCCATTTCCTAATGTTTTTTTCCCATAGATAAATGAATATTGTTGTCATTGTAATCTGACTACAAGTCTAGTTGTGTCCCTGCATGGAGATATCTTATAAGTTTGTATTTTTACTAAATCCAAACTTAATGTTTATTTGGAGTATAAGGTAATGAAAGTCAGGATTGATGGAATTGTCTAATATGCTCTCTTGGTAAATCTTATTCATTTGGGATTGTAATTTGTTAGTGTCAAGGGATGCTCCAAATTATTTAGGTTTTCAAAGGGATATTTACTTAGGTAATAGAGGAAGTATAACAGTGTGAATAGGAAGGAAAATCAAATTGATTGGAGGACCATCAACATGTTTTTGATTTCATCTTCTCACTGTCAAACATTTTCGTAGATCAAATTAGTTTGGAATTTGGTTTGCAAGCCAGAAAATAGGAGACAATTTGTAGAAGTATTGCTGGTTATTCTATTATAATTCTCTCCAAGATAAGGCTCCACATGTCAAGTGCTCCTGTTCACAAGGATGCACACTCTAGAAGACAATATCCTAATCTCCAATGCTCCTCCTCCACATGTGTACCGACTCCACACCAACCTACAAGTGGTGCGACCTCCAAACAAGATTCCCTCTATCCAAATTCTCAACCTCTTGAGCTGTGCCATGTGGTATCGATGCTCCTAGGGAAAATAAACCTTCCTCCTAGTGCTTAGTGCTCCTATAAAAGATAAATCCACATCCTATGCCAAGGCCGCATCCTCATCAACATGTGTTTCATGTAGAAAATGTCAATTCCACATAAAACAAATTCCAAGTTCCTCGATAAGAATTTTGCCTCCTCTACCATATATCTTGAGTACAAGCATCCAGCTATAGTAAGTGTTCCAATTTTCAATCATCCAAAACAATATAGGATACAACAAAGGGCTAGGGTTTCACCATGTACCCCACATCATATGAAGTGTGTTGGATTTCTTGTTAAACCTAGCACACAACTAACAATCCAAATAAAATCTATTTATTAATTATTAGCACAGCTAGGTTTTGATCGAAAAATAGGGGGTTGACTTGTTTTTCTATGCAAGTACCCTCTACTTCATTAAAATAAACTCTTCAGTACCTTTCTCAATGTCTTTATTATGCAAGAGGTTTTATGTGTTAAGTTCATGCTTCTTTTAAATGTTTATGTGTGAGTTATTTAAAAAGATAAATATGTGTTTTAAAAAAATACACAATAAGCATAACTTGCAGCAAATAAACCATCAAACTTAGAACAATAACAAGATGATAAAGGAGTTCACCCCCAACTGGGCTACATCTCCTTGAGCCTCCATCAATGGACTAGGCTCTCTAGGATTAGTTCGTCAAAGATTCTTTTGTAAGATGTTTCTCAAATCCAATGGAAATAATGACTATACCATTGGGTTCAGAATACATAAAAACCCCAGAAATGACTAATAGAACTTTGAAAACGGATTTTGGCTCATCCGGGCATGACCTCTTCTACATGTGGCCTTGAGATTCCCTGAGATTCCTTGTGGAAAAAACACTTGTAAAAGTCCTCAAATGCCTATAAAACCTATCCCAATGTGTTAAGAGAATAACAATTAGCCAAAAATGACTATCCAGTCACAAAAAACAGACTTGGGCTCATCTGAGCATGGCCTCCATCAATGAGGGCTTCAAGCTCCCTGGAGCTCTCTGAAACTTCAGTGGTGAAAAACCTACAAAAGAAGTCTTCAAATGCCTTTGAAAATAGTTCCAATGGATTCAGAACATCCAAAAACCCCTAGCTGGGCTTTTTCGACACCTCATATGGCCAAAAAATGAAGAAGATAGGCTTCCTAGAAGTTTCCCCTTCAAACTTGTTGTCTCTAGTTCACCAAAATGCACCTCTGTGCGTCCAACCTATCTCACGTGCTCAATATCATGCTAAAACCTAGCACCATGTGCATAACTAAAAAGCAGGGTACAACTGTAGAACAGTTAACGAAATTAAGCCCCCAAATCCTGGAGCTGTTGGGTGCATGGGGCCATGTGACCTCGTTTCCCGCACAAAAAGGGATAGGTTGCAAGCCAATGGTTAAGCACCAAGTTTTCAAATGGGTCGGGGATTTGAACGCATGCGCGGTGGTCATATGGTTATGTATGTGAATGGGGGCTGGGGCTTAGCCCAAGCCCTGTCCGCGCCCAAACTTTAATACATGCAAACTTAAATATATTCGCAACCATTTATATGACAAGAAGTAATGCGTACGCTATTGGTATCCCACACCGTGTGAAGGCGCTCCACCTTGGTGGGAGGTCCAAGGTTTGATCCCCATGGACTGCATATAATTTTGACAACCATATCAAATAAAACGGTGCCACATGGCAGCCCATGTCTGGACCACGTGGCACCACCCCATTCGCCACAATGATGCCATGTGTTCACCAATGATTCACCCAACTACCAACTCAGCATTGACACATTATCAACTACCACCTCATTGTATGGACATGCCACATCATTTGTACGGACTCTTCCATGTCAGCTGTACAGACTATATGGACTGTACAGTCAGCAATTTTTTTTTGCCTGTTTGGTGAATCGAACAGATCGCGATATCTCACTCATCCAACGTCTGTTTGAACCTGTTTGAGTTGTGTTGTGTTCATGACAATGAGGGATACACACCTATGTTTTTTAGGAAATTCTGAGAACTTTGATTTTTGAGCAAAATTTTGACCCCTGGTCCAGATTCTGATCACATCTTCCCACTGAAAGGCTTTTGGACCCACAAAAGCTTATGATTATCTAGTTGAGCTACAATACTCTTCTTCTTCCAAGTTCTATCAACTGATTCTACTTGAAAAGTCTTTTTGACAATCACCTGGATACCTTGACATTCCTTGCACTGCAACTGGCTATGTCCCTCAACCACTGTTCTCTGGCTGTTGCTGACCCATTGCTCTATTTGTGCTTGGAAGACTACCAACCTTCCTAGTGAGAATCAAGTCCCTCTTGTGAACTCTTTGGCATCAAAACAATCCGCTCTCCAATGGCTGCAAAAACTTTCCTGCGACATCTTGTCACAAACCAAGAAAACCATCAATCTTGAAAACAAATTTATACAAGACTAAAAATGATGCCAACAAAGTCTTTTTTCTCTTCAAGAAAATGGTCGCATATTGTACTTCATCAAAGCACATGGCATTTTCTTGCATCTTGGTGTACTCAAAATTGACTTACAAGCCAATAAACACCATCGACTAAACACAAGTCAAAAAACATGATCGACACAACATAGTCGTCAAGACAACATCGACACAATTCGAGACTCATTTGAAACATATCGACCTTCCCAAAATGACAAGTCAAAATTCATGATACACATTCATATTACAACCATGAGTCATTCAGGATGAACTATCACCAGGTTCACTACTTACACACACACAAAAACGCATGCATGTGCATGACTCTTCAACTCTCCTTTAGGTACAAACATAAGTACATGAACCTAAAACATGTGGGTACATAAGAGCTGAATATGAAAAAGATATATGGCTATAACAAGTGAGCATCATACCCCTATTTTAAATCCTCCTGGCGAAGTTGTGCAACAAACAAGAATGCCTTCAAACGAATTGCATTCACATGCAACTTGCATCATAAAAATTGTACTTGTCATACTCTCAACATAAATGCATACATAAGGCTGAAATGTGCATCTACAACAGAAAAATGCAAGCCTTAGTTGCTCAAGAAACTCAACCATTTCTTACCAAGCCAACTCAATGGTGAATTTTTCTGCTAAAAATCGTCCTCTTGTGAATCATCTCGACTCACATCAATGATGGAATCTCCTCTTCCGTTCTTGCCAATCTCTTTATCCATCTACTTCTTGTGCTATGGATGAGTGGTTGGATGCAATGTCCAACATTGGTCAATGAGATGACCCCTCTTCTGGCAATGAGTGCAAATATTTTGCATCCTCTTTTCAAGTTGTCTTTGCTTGGAAAGTTTCCTGAAAGTGGTCAATCTTTTCCAACATTTTGAAATATGATGGTTATATAAACCACAATATGTACATGGAATTTTTCTTCCATTTTTACATGCAAATTTATCATGCTTAACATAATCAAAAGCAATTGAATGATAGGTAGAATTATACCTTGAACATTCACCTTTATCGCCTCTCTGAGGAGGTGAATTGGAAGAGTTACCAACTCTCTTTTGAAGACCAACGATAGTGTTCTTGTCCTCATCACTATCACAACTCTTTCGTTTCACACATTTGCATTCATCTTGAACACATACTTTGCATGCTTGAGGGATTGAACTTGCAACAAAAGTTCTTGAACATTCACCTTTATAACCTTCTTGAGGAGGTGAATTTGAAGAGTTACTAGCTCTCTTTTGAAGGCCAACAAATCTGTTCTTGTCCTCATGGATATCACAACTCTCTTGTTTCATACATTTGTATTCATCTTGAACACAAGCTTTGCATGTTTGAGGGATTGAACTTGAAACAAAATTTGTTCTTGGAACTTTTTTCCCTCGTCTCCTCAACTTTGGAATTTGCTCTATCTCTTTGGTCATATCCAAGACCACAATACTTGGGTCTCTCCTCAACAATGACTTGTGCATGCTTGCCTAACCCTCTACCTTCATAGCCCATTTTTAAAAATAACTTGGACCCTATTCCTCTTGTGTGATTTTCAAAAACACCAAAGCATTCATCTTGAGAGGAATTTGAAGATAAACTAACATTACATACCTCATGTTCATGCATGTACTTGGTAAGGGTTTCCTTTGCCTCAT
>JASDQU010205232.1:54832-67753 GCA_032191745.1 Picea mariana
CTACTTCTTGTGCTATGGATGAGTGGTTGGATGCAATGTCCAACATTGGTCAATGAGATGACCCCTCTTCTGGCAATGAGTGCAAATATTTTGCATCCTCTTTTCAAGTTGTCTTTGCTTGGAAAGTTTCCTGAAAGTGGTCAATCTTTTCCAACATTTTGAAATATGATGGTTATATAAACCACAATATGTACATGGAATTTTTCTTCCATTTTTACATGCAAATTTATCATGCTTAACATAATCAAAAGCAATTGAATGATAGGTAGAATTATACCTTGAACATTCACCTTTATCGCCTCTCTGAGGAGGTGAATTGGAAGAGTTACCAACTCTCTTTTGAAGACCAACGATAGTGTTCTTGTCCTCATCACTATCACAACTCTTTCGTTTCACACATTTGCATTCATCTTGAACACATACTTTGCATGCTTGAGGGATTGAACTTGCAACAAAAGTTCTTGAACATTCACCTTTATAACCTTCTTGAGGAGGTGAATTTGAAGAGTTACTAGCTCTCTTTTGAAGGCCAACAAATCTGTTCTTGTCCTCATGGATATCACAACTCTCTTGTTTCATACATTTGTATTCATCTTGAACACAAGCTTTGCATGTTTGAGGGATTGAACTTGAAACAAAATTTGTTCTTGGAACTTTTTTCCCTCGTCTCCTCAACTTTGGAATTTGCTCTATCTCTTTGGTCATATCCAAGACCACAATACTTGGGTCTCTCCTCAACAATGACTTGTGCATGCTTGCCTAACCCTCTACCTTCATAGCCCATTTTTAAAAATAACTTGGACCCTATTCCTCTTGTGTGATTTTCAAAAACACCAAAGCATTCATCTTGAGAGGAATTTGAAGATAAACTAACATTACATACCTCATGTTCATGCATGTACTTGGTAAGGGTTTCCTTTGCCTCATGGAGTTGAGTCTCCATCTCATGCAACTTTTCAAGAAGCTGGTCTTTCTCCTCCTTCATGGCCATCAACTTCTCTTGAAGGACAATGATCTCTTCTCTATCTTCTCACAACTCTTGTACCATATCTCTCATGGTTACAAACTCCTTCAACATCTCTTTGTCAAATAACTTGGATAATGAAGATGTATGATAACTATCAATGTTTGAAGCTTCTTCCATCCTTGCAAGATATCAAACTTCAACAAAAAACTTGCACAATAATTCCAACAGCTAAATCTCTAGCTATCAATGGAAATCACATGAGCAAAACAAACTAAGCTTTGATACCATCTGATCTGAAAATAGGGGGCTGACTTGTTTTGCTATGCAAGCACCCTCTACTTCATTAAAATAAACTGTTCAGGACCTTGCTCAATGTCTTTGTTATGCAAGAGGTTTTATGTGTTAAGTTCATGCTTCTTTTAAATGTTTATGTGTGAGGTCTTTAAAAAGATAAATATGTTTTTTAAACAAATACACAATAAACATAACTTGCAACAAATAAACCATCAAACTCACAACAATAACAAGATGATAAAGGAGTTCACCCCCAATTGGGCTACATCTCCTTAAGCCTCCATCAATGGACTAGGCTCTCTGGGATTAGTTTGTCAAAGATTCTTTTACAAGATTCTTCTTGAATCCAATGGAAATACTGACTGTACCATTGGGTTCAGAATACATAAAAACCCCAAAAATGACTAATAGAACTTTGAAAATGGATCTTGGCTCATCCGGACATGACCTCTTCTACATGTGGCCTTGAGCTTCCCCGAGATTCCTTGTGGAAAAAACACCTATAAAAGTCCTCAAATGCCTCTGAAACCTATCCCAATGTGTTCATAGCATAACAATTAGCCAAAAATGACTATCCAGTCATAGAAAACAGACTTGGGCTCATCTAAGCATGACCTCCATCAATGAGGGCTTCAAGCTCCCTGGAGCTCTCTGAAAATTCAATGGTAAAAAACCTGCAAAAGAAGTCTTCAAATGCCTTTGAAAATAATGCCAATGGATTCAGAACATCCAAAAACCCCTAGCTGGGCTTTTTCAACACCTCATTTGGCCAAAAAATGAAGAAGATAGGCTTCCTGGAAGTTTCCCCTTCAAACTTGTTGTCTTTGGTTTGCCAAAATGCACCTCTGTGTGTCCAACCTAGCTCACATGCTCAATCTCATGCTAAATCCTATCACTGGGCACATAACTAAAAATCGGATGCAACTATAGAACGGTTAACGGAATTAAGCCCCCAAATCCTGGAGGTGTTGGGCACATGGGGCCATGTGACCTTGTTTCCCGCACAAAAAGGGCTAGGTTGCAAGCCAATGGTTAAGTGCCAAGTTTTCAAATGGGCAGGGGCTTTGAACATGCACACGGTGGTCATATGGTTATGTATGTGAACGGGAGCTGGGGCTTATCCCCAGCCCTGTCCGCGCCCAAACTTTAATACATGCAAACTTAAATATATTCGCAACCATTTATATGACAAGAAGTAATTTGTGGGCTATTGGTATCCCACGCTGTGTGAAGTTGCTCCACCTTGGTGGGAGGTTTAGGGTTTGCTCCCCATGGACTCCATATAATTTTGACAACCATATCAAATAAAACGGTGCCATGTGGAAGCCCATGTCTAGGCCACATGGCACCACCCCATTCACCACAATGATGCCACGTGTCCACCAATGATTCTCCCAACTACCAACTCAGCATTGACACATCATCAACTACCACCTCAACGTATGGACATGCCACATCATTTGTATGGCCTCTGCCACGTCAGTTGTATGGACTGTATGGACTGTACAGTCAACAATTTTGTTTTGCTTGTTTGGCGAATCGAACAAATCATGATATCTCACTCATCCGACATCTGTTTGAACCCTTTTGAGTTGCGTTGGGTTCGTAACAATGAGGGATATGTACCTGTTCGTTTTGAGGCAATTCCGAGAACTTTGATTTTTGAGAAAAATTTTGACCCCTGGTTCAGATTCTAATCAGGTTTTCAACGAAAATATAAGCGAAATCACAACACAGAAACCAAACACATTTTCACATGAGATTTGGGTAAACACCCCTAGAAAAACCATTGCGGGAAAACCAGTTCTGAGTTTTATTTTATCAAATAAAATCATGGGTTCCTGTCCTGGGATAATGGCCCATTAGAGGAATTACAATGTTGTAGATTATATCCTAGCCCACTTGGATGATATCTCCCTTGATGCCCCCTACACCCTTTCCTCATCCCTTCTCACTCATAAACAAGTACATGAGCAAGAATCCCTCTTTCTCCTATGCATTCATTGTATGCCTCTCACCCTCCTTAGATATGGTTTTATAATCCCCTAATGACTAAAACCCTATCTCCAAAGTGATCAATGATCAATATCTGATCTTGGTCTCTTGAGATCAACGGCTGTGACTTAATCTCTCGTTGATATATCATCAAAACTAATAGAGGGATATGCAAGAGTGTACAATAATAACCTTGAAAAACATAACCGCTAATGCTTGCAGCATCGTCTAGAGAATGGAAAAATCATGTTTCTTTTTCCAAATATGTAAAATGATTATATTACATTTTAATGAATACATTTTCATATTATTATATATGGTTTTATACTTTATCAAAAAATTCACCAAGACTTTACAAGGTTTTATAATTTAGTAAAAGATTCGCCAAGATTTTACAAGAGTTTATAGTTCAGTGAAATATTCTCCAAATATTTACAATATTATGTAATTGACTAAAAGATTTGCCAAACAATTGTATATACATATTATATTATTGATAAAATAGCTTTCAATATTTCCTATGTATCATGGGGATTCACCCATTTATTATACATATAAATTTAGGGGGGGTTCTTAAAATCACCCCTGATGCAGAATATGGCTCTCCATTCCAAATCCGAATTAGTGTGGAACCCACAACCCCATGTGTGACTAAGAAATTTGAAGAAGAAAAAACTATTAACCATGATTAGTGGTAGAATAATTTTTAAAGGATGTGGGTCTAGTGGAAACTCAAGAGAAGTGAAAGTTCAACAAGTAGCAGTCAAGTATCTACACTACGTGGAGGTGGTAGTACAATAAAATTCACAATGGTAGGACAACATACAACTATTAGGTTACTAGAGTTCCAAGGGGACGAGTCAGATGACCCCAAAAAACAATTATTTATCTGTGAGAAGATATAGGTGGTAAAGAAGATTATAGATGAAGATACAAAGGTTGTGTAGTTGGAAATCACATTTAGAGACTGCGCACTAGAATGGTACATGGGTATAGAAACAAATTATCCAACGGTATCACCTACAATTGTAGTAGAGTTGAAGAGGCAATTTATAAATGAATTTTAGAAGCCTAGTTCAAAGGATCATTTCATGAATGAAATGATAGAGATTAAGTAGAAACCAAGACAATCAGTATGGGAGGTGGACCAAAAGTTGAAGAGGATAAAAGGTAAGTTAAAGTACCCTATTACTCATATGTAGCATAGAATTTTTTTTTTAATATTTTATTGCCACACTTGAATTATCCTTTGAGGCAGCAAAAATTCCAAAGTCAGGATGAGGCTCTACAAGAAACCTTACAGCTAGAGAAAAATCAGTATAAGAATACATATCCAGTTGTGAGATATTTGAGACAAGATATGAAGAAATAAACATTGCAGTTGAATCAGAATAAAGGTAAGGAGAAAAGAGAAGACATCTGGTGTATAATGTGCAAGAAATAATGACATCACAAGAATGAGTGTCCATTATTTTCATAGTATATTGGAGTCGGTATGCCAAACCCTTTAGCTTCAGGAGGACCATGGTGTGATATTTGAAAAACACATGGGCATGATCCATATCACTGCCCTGTGATGCACAATTATCATACAATACCAAAGAGTGCATTTTGTAATTTTTTCAAGTTAGTTAGACATGAAGACAAGGATTGTCGAACTTTGGAGATGATGAAAGAAAGGATTTCAGATACATATAGGGTGCAGTTTGAACACATAATGGTACAACTTGAAAAACAACTACAATATAACAACACACAACAACAATAGTATAATCCCACACAACAGTTTCAAGAATAGTTGTAGTACAATAATGTGCAACAGTTTGGAGCACCACTGCAACAATGTGAAATGCCACCACAATACAACAATGTGCAACCAAATTATAATCAGGGACCTCAATATAATACATTGTGCGGAGATATTGAGGGAAACAAAGAAGGATTTATAGGAGGAGGCCATGGAGGAATAGGATTTGGAGGAGGTTTAGGACCAATAGTTTTTCATAACTATCAGAAACCATGGAACTATGAAAGAGACTTTTGATAGCCACCTGCGACATGTATGTATTTTTGTGTAGTAGACTATGAGATAGAATAATATGTGACATCTTTAGTGAAGATAAAGGACAAGAGGAACCAGAACAATCAAAACTTACAATGGATTTTTGTGGAAAATAGAAAAGACGATGGTAAGAAGATCAACATAGTTACTAGAGGAGGAGCCAATACATGAGAAGATGTAGCAAAGAAGGATCAATATCAGTACCAATGGGTTAGGAAGAATATCATTCCTGAACAAAAGTTTGATGTGCACAAAGAGAAATAGATATTCAAAGAGGCTAGGTAGGATATTCTGAAAGAAAACATTGTGTCTACTTCAGGAAAAAAACCAGTAGACGAGATACCATTGTATGACATGCCTCCATTATTTGATTAGACCAATCAAGAGAACCCTGTAGAACAAGTAAGTAACTGAAGAAACTTTTGGGGGTCATGTGTAAAATTGTTGAATGATAAAAATTCTTTACAAGTACTGCAAAGTTTGTTAGAAAACTGTAATTATGGAAAAGAAGGGGTAAAAACAACGAATCAAGTCCGTAAGAAGAGAATAACAAGAAAAGAATTCAGATTAAATGCAAACATAGGATATTTCAATATGGGGGATATCATACTAGACTTAGGATCTGAAGTCAATGTTCTTCCAAAGAAGACATGGGAAGATATGGGGAACCTCAACTGGGGTATTCACCTATTCAGTTGAAGTTGGAAAATCATCATAGAGTGGTCCCAATTGGTAGGTTGAAGGGTATTCCAGTAGATATAGATGGTGTGCGCACCATGCCAGACTTTGAATTCATTGACATAGTAGATAATACTTCACCATTTCCATAGTTTTTGGGCTTGGATTGGGATTTTGATAACCAAACTATTATTAACTTGAAGACAAGGAAGATGATATTTGAATCAAGGGAGTAAAAATTTATTGCACCATTGGATCCTTTAGAAGGAGGAAGGTATGTGGAACCTACAACAAACAATATTCTTACAAAAGATGTAAATCAGTTATATAGAACAACTGCGTGCGAAGAATATTATATAAACCCAACTGTAGATGGCATGCTCAGTTGAAGGAGTATTAGTTCTTGTGCTTCAAAATATGACATAGGAATGGATAATTGGAAGCAATGATTACATGAATTATCCACTCGAAGATGTGCCTAAATGATGCGTGTGCTGAGATGGATTGGTTCATAGGTAAGAGAGCCTCCTAATTTTTATGGTCTAAATGAATTAGAATATTTTTTGATGAAGTTTGAACTATAAGGAGTAGAAATTTTTGGATTACCAGTATTAGATATTTATTTGAAAGCTACACCTTCCTGTCGGTGGGGTACACCAGGAGAATATCAACAATTGGTTTCAGTGAAAAAGGTTACTACATATCAGATTTGATGCAGAGTAGGAGCATGGATATGAGGAGAAATATGAGGGATTTGGAAAACCTAAAGAACATATAGATAAGTGCATGGTTCAATGGATATTAGCACAATGAGAAGAAGGCATTCCAAAGAACTAGTACATAGAAAAGGAACAACACAAAGAAACTACAAGTTGGGAAGAGATACAACATAATTTTTTAGTTACATTTTCCTTTGTGAATGAAAGTCTAGAGATATATATAACGTTGAAGGTGGTAAGAGACATAATTTTTAAAGAACCAAACTTTTAAATAATCCCAACATATCAAAAGCATGCTAGACAGACAGTTAAACAATTTCTACAATGTTATCATGTCGCAAAAGAAGAATATCCAACAAAGGATAATCCACACAATATACAGATCCCATGTGTAACGATCCGCCCGACCATCTTGAGGCTAGGGTACGCCACTCCAGAGAAACCACTCATGCTCTGATGCTAGACAGTAACATTTCCAGCCATGAGGTCAGCCATGCTACTCTAGGGAACACTTTTGTTCCCATACTGTGGAACATATAGTAGAATAACTAGTAGTCAACTAAGCAATGCCACCTAAATTTACTCTTTAGACTGCATGCAACTAAAACATATACATAAAACACGCTCGCAGAAGATCTACATATAAACATGACAAACAATTACTTTATGTAGCATACAAATTTTATATTAAAATAACAGTAATTACCGATATGCATCATTTATAGGAAATTACCCATCATTTACAGAAAATTACCCAGGCTAAGGCTCATGGACAATAGGAAAGACTTCGTCTCAGGTGCTCACTCAACTAACAGCCTACAACCTCTCATTCCCCACATGCCTGTCCCACCCAAGGAAGTGTGCCCCTTCTCTGCTCAGCAATCCCTCGGTTTCCCCACTTCCCTTCCAGGGCTTCAGCAATAGGCCAAATTGGAAGTCTCAGATCATTGTAGCTGTAGTTTAGCACCTACAAAAATCAATCACCAACAATTCTCTCGCCCAGAGAACTTCTCACTGGCTTGACAACCCACTTCTTCAATCCCACTCCAAGCTAACCAGGTACACCAACCAAAAAGTATGAGGAAACAGGCTTCTGAAAGATGACATGGCTTTCTCAAGGATAACAGAATGTATGAGTGAAAATGGCCATGGAGCCATTGACTGGATAACTGAGTGTGTTTTGGAATACTGTGAACTATCTGTCAAAAGAAATCATCCTCTGCCCACTAGTTCCCCCCCCCTCCTTTTTCCATTTGTAACTCTCTATGTAAAAATCCCCCTTGAGCTAAGTTTCCCCACGATATGAATGCATGTCCCCAACTTGACACTTGTCATATCGAAAGTTACTTTTTTCCACTTGTCCCCAACTTTAGAACTTAGTATAAACTAATTATCCATACTTTATGTTTTAGGAAATATTAATATAATATTCCCTTGACTTTTGGCCCTCCCTTTCTCTAACTGGTGAAGTTCAGTCCCCCATCTCTTTTATTGTGGTTGTTCTGTGCACAATGATGTATTTTATATTAATCATGGGTCAAGTACAAAGTAGGCAATCTAGCCTTTAACATCTAGGCATGCTGGTCTAATTTCCAAGACATAATCATTCTGGCTTATAATACTGGCTCACTAGCCTATAATGCATATTATATACACAAAGGTTTGCTGACCTTAATATTGCATGCACTTAGTTACTGCATGATGTATCCTTTGTCTTTAAGGTTGCATGCACCTTAGTTAATATGCGGGATATTCAGAAATGTGTACACTACATCCCTTTACTGCGCAGCATATGCACGCACCATGCCATGAAAGGTGTATTACAAAAATGACGCCTAAACATCTCACTATCTTAAATATACTTAGATTATATTTACATTTGGGTCCAGCCGAGGGATATTACAATCCCCTCCCCTTATTTATGCACTGTCCTCGGTGCATCATGTACCCATATAAAACAAAATTATCAAAATTCTTCAAAATGATGCAGGTATTCTGTCTGCATTGCATCCTCATGCTCCCAAGTAGCGTCTTCAGGTCTGTACCAGGTCCATTGAACCTTTACAAGCCCTATGGATAGATTCCAGAGTTGTTTGATTTTTCGATCCAGGATGCGCACCGGATGCACTTGGAAAGAGCCTTCTTGCTCCACTTGAATAACATTCCAATCAATAACATGATTAGCATCGGGTATATATTTCTTTAGCAATGATATATGGAAGACATTATGAACAGACATAGATGTAGGCAATGCAATCATATAAGCAACTGGACCAATCCTCTATAGGATTTCAAATGGTCCACAAAATATGGCTACCAACTTGGCGTAGCTTCCCAGCTTCAGAGAACTCCTATTAGCTTTTACTTTCAGGAAAACGTGATAACCCACTTTGAATTCTATGTGGACTCTGTTTTTATCAGCATAACTTTTATGTCTGTCTTGGGCAGTTTTCAAATTCTACTTAATTTTTGACATCTGGTTCTCCATCTCCTTGAGCAACTCTAGCCCGACTACTATTCTATTAGCTGGATTATCCCAACTTACTAGAGTATTGCACCTTCTGTCGTAAAGTGATTCAAATGGGCTCATTTTCAATGATGCATGATACCCATTATTATAAGCGAATTCTACTAAATGTAGGTAGTCTTCCCATTTTGATGGTTTGTCCATCACATACATTCTCAACATATCTTTTATCACCTTGTTCACTCTTTTTGTCTGTCCATCAGACTCAGGATAGTAAGTTGTACTAAATTTCAGATTCGTTCTGAATCCTTTGAACAATCCTTTCCAGAAATTCAAGGTGAATTTCGAGTCTCTGTTAGACACAATCATTTTAGGAATTCTGTGCAATCATGCCACTTCCCCCATGAAAATATCAGCAACAACTGTTGCCTTGTGAGTAGTTTTTAGTGGAATGAAATGGGCATCTTTTGTAAGCTTTTCCACCACTACCATAATCAAATCATGTGTATTTCCTTTTCTGGGCAATCCCGTAATAAAATCCATTGTCACCACTTCCCACTTCCATTAAGGAATGGGAAAAGGTTGCAGCAATCCTACTGGGTGCCTATGCTATGTTTTAACTTTCTGGCATTCCATACACCTAGCGATGTATTCTGCACTTTTTCTCTTCATACCTGGCCAAAAGTAATGGCTCTTGACCGCTGTTATGATTTTCTGATATCTGGGGTGCCCTGCATAAGCAGCATTATGAATCTCATGCAAAATTATATGTTTCAAGTCTTGGACATTTGGTACAAAAATTATGTTCTTGTGCAGCAGTATTCCATCTACTCCCAACTTATAAATATCCATCTTCCGAAGTATCTTACCCTGTTGTAGAATTGATATTAATTCTCTGTATTGCAGATCTGTATTTGTAGCCTCCATAATTTTTCTTTTAACATCAGTCTGGTAGATGCTGATGGTTGTAGCACGTAGTTCATGCACCCTCTTGCTGAGTGCATTAGCCACTTTATTTTATTTCCCTTTGATATGCTTTATATCAAATTTACATTCGCTTAGAAATTCTAACCATTTGCTTTGCCTAGTATTTAGATTTGGCTGATCAAATAAATATTTCAAATCATTGTGGTTTTTTCTTAGCTCAAACCTCTTTCCCATGAGGTAGTGTCTCCATTTCCTCAGGGCATGCACTATGTCTGCCAACTCCAAATCATGAGTGGCATAGTTTCTTTCATGCTCCTTCAACTTCCTTGATTCATAACATATCACAAATCCATCTTGACTAAGGACTCCATCCATTCCTTCATTACATGCATCTATTCATACAATGAAATCTTCATTTGGGTCTGTGATCCTTAGTATTGGATCACTTGTCAATAATTGTTTCAAATGTTGGAAACTCCTTTCACAGTCCATCATCCACTGAAACTTCATACCTTTCCTTTGCAAGGAAGTGATTAGGTGTGCTATCTTCGAGAATCCTCCAATGAATATCCTATAGTAGCCTGTAAGGCCCATGAAATATCTAACCTCTGTTGCATTCTTTGGTGCTGACCATTCTCTAATGGCTTCTACCTTCTCAAGGTCCACTGATATCCCATCTTTTGAGATGATATGCCCAAAATAATGAATTTGTTTATGATAAAATGAGCACTTTCTCAATTTGGCATACAACTGATGTTCCCTTAATACTTGAAAAACCATCCTCAAATGATGTTCATTCTCTTCCTCTGACTTGGAATATATAAGAATGTCATCCAAAAAGACAATGAAAAACTTGTCCAAATACCCTCGGAAAACACCATTCATTAAGCACATGAAAACAACTAGTGCATTTGACAATCCAAATGGTACCACCGTGTTGACGGGAGAAATTGACCGCTCGTCAACAAGAAGAGTGAATCCGGTCCAGGGTTGTCTAAATAACTCAAGCCGTTTGTATTAATCCACTCCGATGGGTTTAGCGGCTCCGTTGTCCGATCTAAGTCCTAGGAAAGTGAAAAAACTAAACTAAAGAAACTAACTAAGTAAAAAGACAGTTGTTGCAAACTATATACAAATCTAATATATATATACAATTTGCTAACTAATATTTATAAAACAATAATCCTGTTGGATTACTGAGAGGGGGGGTGAATCAGTAATAGAGCAATTTAATCCCTTTTAACCATATAATCCAAGTGCTATATCAATGAAGCATTATTATCCAATAACTGCAGAGTAAATAAGCAATGAACAAATGAACAATCACACACATGCACAATACACCAGTGTTTTACGTGGAAACCCAAATCGGGAGAAAACCACAGAATGATTTTTCTTATATGTCTTGAAGAATTACATTCATTGGAAGCACCAACTTCCTTTGTTTTCCAGTTGCAACTGGAAGGAGGCTCCAACCTCCTAGTTTCTCAGGCTACAACCTGAGGGAAGCTCCAACTCCCCAAATATGTGGCTACAACCAAAAGGAGGCTACAACCCCCAATGTTCTCTAGCTACAACCGGAAGGTGGCTACAACCACCTGTCCTTGCCTCGTCCTGCCACCCTGAAGTAGAAGTAGAATGATGGAACCACTGTCACACTATCACTGTGAGATATACCGCTGTAAACCTGTACCAATAAGTCTGAACCATGCATCAACCATGCATCAACTTGTACCTCAACCTGTAATCAACCTATAATCAACCTGTACCATAAACAAGTGCATCAACCATGCACCAACCTGTAATCAACCTGTACCATAAACAAGTGCATCCAACCATGTACCAAGTATGTACCAATCATGTGTCAACTACTTATTAACCATGACTCATCAATATGTACCAACATGATCAACTATAGACCTGATGTATGTGTGCCAACTCATCAACTACTTGTCTCAACCATGCACTCAAAAATCCCTCATCGATTTCATCATCCAAATCTGATTTGTAGCTCTATAATAGAAATGGTGTATATGATCATATTCCTGCAAACCTTCCTTAACTTTAACAACAAGAGACTAGCATTTTCATCAAACTTTTCTTTAGTCTCACATGCCTAGTTTTGGATTAGTCAACAACCCTAACTTGAAGTAATCATAACTTTGAACCTGTAATGTATAAAGATATGAAAATGATACACAATATTCTTCAGTGTTGTTTATGCAATTCCTCCAAGTGTCACTACTTGGAACCTCTCAGAAAATGAGATATAGCAAAAATGGCATACCTTGCTGAATTTTGGCTTATTCTAGAGAGCGACCTTGTAGAGAATGGCCCACACAAAATATTTTATAAAATGATCTGAAACTATTACAAAACATACTACAGACTGTACCCTAACCAACACATTTGGTCTCACTAAATTTGAATCTGTTATGAAGAATTTATGACGTTTTTACCCGAACCACCTGATTTTAACTAGTTTCAGGACTGGCCACAAACCCTATTTTCCACAGAGTGTAACTCCAAAAATAAAACGACCCACAAGCTGAATTTTTAACCACAGATACTTGGATAATTTTTCTCACTTTCATAGCAATTTCAGGATCTGAATCAGTATAGAAAAGAATTTATAGAGAAAATGGTGAGATGACCTGAAAATAACATACCTTAGAAAGCACCATCAAAAGAATTTATCCTTCCTTGCATTTCGGCCTTCTTTTCTTCACTTTCCTCAGAATTTTGGCTTAGATATCATTTTTAAACCTCAGAAACCTATAGATATTCAATATTCTCAAGTGTGATTCAAATG
>JASDQU010205233.1:4873-20612 GCA_032191745.1 Picea mariana
CCAATAAAACAGTTTCTTAGTGGTTGTGATCATTTTCTAATAACCCAGATAACCAATATGTGGTATTTTATGTAGTTCATCCATTATGAACCTCTTCAAGTCGTCATAATTTGGAATATACAACCTACCTTTGTAAGTTAGCATGCCATCATTCAACAATTGATATCCCTCATATTTCATTCTTGTGGGCTCTTGCTCTAGGTGTGATTTCACAATTTTGAAAAATGCATTTGTTTATTGTGCATTTTTTACTCTCTCCTTGACGTATGATTCACAAGTGCTTACAGTTTCCAAGTGAATCACTTTCATACTTCTACTAAGAGCATCGACCACCCTATTTATTTTCCTTTATTATGTTTGATTTCAAAATCAAACTCACTAAGGAGAGCCATACACCTAGCTTGTCTAGCATTGAGTTTTAGTTGATCAAACAAATATCTCAACCCACTATGGTTTGTCATAAGTACAAATCTGCTACGTAGGATGTAATGCCTCCACATTTTTAAAGCATGTACTATGGAAAGAAATTCCAAATCGTGGGTCACATTCTTGATTTCATGTTCATTCAATTTTACGGATTCGTAGCAAATCACATGCCCTTCTTGCATAAGGACTCCTCTGAGCCCTTTCTTGCAGACATTTGTACACACAAGGAAGTCCTTGTTTGGGTATGCAATCTTTAGTACATGTGCATTGGTTAGAAGGTATTTCATCTATTGGAATCTCTCTTCACATTCTAATTTGCAAATGAATTTAAATCCCTTTTTCTGGAGGGATATGATTGGGAAACCAATCTTGGAAAATCCCTTTATGAACCTTCTATAGTATCATGCTAGGCCCATAAAGGATCTGATATCACATACATATTTTAGGGTAGGCCAATCCATAATGGATTTAATATTTTCAGGATCACCTGCCACTCCTTCTTTAGAGATAACATGGCCTAAGTAATGGACTTGTTTTTGGAAAAAGTCACACTTATTAAACGTTGCATAGAGATGGTATTTTCTTAGCACTTGAAGAACTAACTTGAGATGTTCTTCATGCTCTTCCCTACTCTTAGAATAGATTAGAATATCATCAATGAAAATAAACACAAATCTGTCCAGGAACTTACTAATTACATTATTCATTAAGCAAATAAAAGTGGTTGGTGCATTGGTAAGCCCAAATGGCACCACCACAAATTCATAGTGCCCATATCTTGTTTTAAAGGTTGTTTTTTGGATATATTCATCCTTAATTTAGACTTGATGGTATCCATACCTCAAGTCAATCTTAGAGAAAATTGTAGCACCCCTTAACTTGTCAAACAAGTCATCAATCCTTGGCAAGGGATACTAATTCTTAATGGTCATCTTATTGATTTGTCTATAGTCTATGCACAACCTCAGTGTGGCATCCTTCTTCTTCAAAAACAAAGTTGGTGCTCCCTGTTGTCGTCCTTATACACACTTGCAAACGTGAGCTAATTCCTTCTCACTTAGTGTGTCCTTGGAGGCACAATGCCTAGCTTCAAAGCCCATGCTGTCACTTTGACTTGAACCTCTTCCATCCAGGCTTACTCCTAGGGAAGCCAAGGGGGGTAGACCCTAGTTTCTAGATGAGATTTAGAGTTTAAGTTCTAGGAGTTGGTTTCAATTAGTTAAAGGTTTGGGGGAAAATCTTGCCTATGATGCAAAGTCAACAATGCAAGGTGCAACAATTAATATKTCAAACAAACCTTTTCCTAGGACAACTAAGACTAGTGCCTAAGATTGGGAAAAGGGTTGACTAAGTTTAAGGGAGGTTGATTACACAAGATTTACAAAGATTACAAAGATTGCAACAAGACTAAATAAAAACTAGATGCAAAGATACAATAAAGAATATCTAAAGATTACAACAAAGATACAATGTATACAAGATATAGAAATACAAAGATACAAGACACCCACTAACAATTACTTGTATGTGCAGGAATTAAAGATACTTAAGTGGATGCATTCATCAACACACAAAGCCTAGMATGCTCACAATAGAATGTCTCCTCAAAGGGATGCACTACTCTATTGGACTKCTTTCAATGTCAATAAAATCACTCAAGACCCAACAAGATAGTGCCTCCAAAAGGATGCGCAATTTCTTGAGGGATCACACCAAAATATGAACACCACTTAACTGAAAGATGCTTGAAAGGGAAGATGTCCCAAAACAACAAATATGACTACTTAGATAATTAATMCACAAAACATAAATTAAACTTGCATGTAAATATAAAAGTGAAAGAGTGCTTGCAAGTGTAAATGTAGATCACCAAAGGTAAATTAAATAGATTKCCCAAAGTTGTGTATTAAGGATTGAYTAAAGATTGTTAAGTGAAGTCTCAATCCTAGCTAAGTGTCAACCCAATACTACCCCCACTTGTACCAAGTAATTGTTGGGTGCTCAAGAAGTATGGCAACAAGGCCTACCCTAGCTCCACAAGTCAATCCAAGGGAAAAGACTACTTCTGAAAAGGACGTTGAGCCCCACGAGACCATCCCCAGCCTATCACCTCCTGTTGCTTCTTCTAATCCTTGTTTAAATGGAAAAGTTGGTTCAGTAGAGGTGCCCTATTAAGTCTAGTTGGTTATTAGGCCTATGGACAAAGTGTTTTTAGATGATTAGGTGTGTTAAAGTGAGTTTTACTTGCCCAAAAAGTGTCAAAAATGGCCAAAACCGAAATATTAAAACAATGAGAAATGAAGTTCTAGATCATCAGATTATAGCATGTAGAGCATACAAAGAACTTGAAAGGAATGCAGGAATGAAAGAGATTGTTTTACCATTCACATGCCCATATTTGTTTGCAAACTTGAAAGATAGATTCTTAAGAACAAATTAGAGCTTGCAAGTAAAGAAAAATCAAAGCACAAGATTAAATCTTATGCATCCATGGGCTTAAACTAGCATTTAGTTATGTGTGGGATCTAATACTAGATAATTTTAACCATGATCATAAGCATGTTATGCATACACAACTAAGCTAGCCCTACTATATTGGGGGTTGGCAATGCCAACTTCACATCCAAGGGGTAGACAAAGAAATTAAAACTTGAAAATAAAGAACAAGAGCTACAAGCCACTCACAATGGCACAAGGTGGAGGCAAGTCTTCCTATTTTGTGCCAAAGGGGTTTGGAAATGAAATAGATAAACTAAAACTAAGCCAATCCTAGCCACACAGCCTTGTCCTAACGACAAGTGGGGCACAAAATGAAAAAATTGCAAAAATTTAAATACAGACCCTAGACTTATGATTTTGAGGGGTGGATTTGTCAAACTCTCACCCAAGATGTAGGCATTAATACTTTACAAAAACAGAAAATGAAAAAAGAAATTTAAAACAAGAAGGCAAGCCACTTGGGGACCCCCTTTGTGCTTGCTTACAATGCTTATAAAGATAGATAAAAGAAGGGGTTTTGTTACCACATCACAAGGGGGGTATTTGGAGTTTGTTGTGACTGAAAATGGGCAGCATGTACCCTTAACCTAGCGACAACCTACAAAAACCAGCAAGCTATTGCTTGTTGGAAATGCTGCAACACACTCAAAAAAGTTAAGAAAAATTTTGTTTTGCAACAGAAATTTTCTGCATACAAATATCAGAAAATTATATGAATGTATTGACCTATCTAAGAGTGTTAGAAACCAAAATATGAAGTATGTATATAACAGAAAATAGAAGAGGAAAGACTATGAAGTTTTAGAAAGCTATGAGGGTAGATTCTTGCTCAAATCTATCCCAACAAAGATCTTGAAACAACCTGCAAACTTTGAACAAAATGTGAGACAAGAGTAGATAACGGGTTGCATCAACCAATAACACAACAAATTTTATATCATTAGCAATACAAACATTTAGGCCAGCAACTACACTATTGCTAAACCTAGCTAAGCAAAGTAATTTGCCTAAGCAAACTACTCAATATTCCACAAAAAATATCCAAAGGAACAAATCACCTCATATGCATGGAACACCAAGACACAATCTGTACTCCAAGATCCTCCAAATCCTTTCTTATTTAAAAAGGGAGAGGTTGTAGCAACTAATTCCTCCAAGCTCTCCAAGAGAAAAATGGAATGGAATCAAGATGAACAATGAGAGAGAGAGAGATGGGGCAAGATAATGGTAGCATAACAATACTCAAGAGAATGGTGAAAAAATGAGTGAGGGAGGGGTTCTATTTATACCTTGAGAGGCAAAGTGACCCCTCTTGGATTATTGCCAAGTGTCAAAACCCAAGGCAAAGTGGAGATCTTGAGGAGGGAGGACGCAACTTATAGGGTTTGGCATGGATTGGTGATGTGGAGGTGAGGTGGAATGGGTGGGACACACCATAGAGGTGAAGTGGGAGGCTAGGAAGGGTGCACCTCGTGAGGGAGGGGCCCACAACTTAAATTTTTTCAAGTTGTAACATTTTTGCATGGAGAGGCGACGCAAATCCCCCTAGGGGCATGAGGGTTTGAGTGAGATGTGAGTCTAGGGGGTGTAAAAAGGTAAGGATATGGGTTGGGTAGGTTAGTAAATGTCTTTCTCATCATTTTTCACCTTTACTTTCATCCATTTGCTCAAAAATTACAAAAATGACATTTTCCTATGTTGTGACTTAGCAATTAAAATTGTTGTTTTGACTGACTAAGACTCCCTATGGACAAACACCTAGCAAAAGTTGTCCAAATGAGCTGAAACTTGGTCCAATGGTGTAGGGTGTCTCATTCCATTCATTTTGACCACAAATACCCCTAGAAAAATCCCAAGGACCTAGTTTTTACAGTATTTATCAAAAATTAATTAATTAAATTACCTAACCTTATGCAATTTTAATTAATTAAAAAAAAACTATCTAGGCTCGATGGAATTTCGAGAAACTTCTAGATATGTCATACATGGTCATTTACATAATTTCTAAACACTAGATACCAGAGGATGAATCCATTAGAACGCCTTTCACCACTTTGGAGGAATTATTTTGTGGGAGTGAAAAACTCAAGGGAAATTAATAAAGCTAGTTAGGCCAAATTAATAACCTGAGGAAAAAAAAACACTCAGTGAAAGGAACTCTCCTAATGAAAAAATCCTAAGGTAACTGACCTAACTATTATACATGAAGACCTATTACATTATTATCCCACGCAGTGGACTGGAAATTCCAATTACAAAAATACGTGTTGAAGGCAAAAAATGCCCTGTAGAACCAAAAATTCTCTGACTTGGTAGCATCTGATGATGCATATCTTCATGGTACATGGATTTGACCCCCTAGTTGAATAGGTGGTCAACACTCCCCAAGGAGACACACTAGGTCAAATGTAACATTTGTCCAACGTCTCCTTTAGATGTAGTTTGAGCTCAACTAGCTTTGGTGTACTCATTCTATAGGGTGCTCTAGACATTGGCACCACTCCTGGTACAAGTTCTATTGAAAAGTCAATATCTCTTCTTGGAGGTAGACCTGGTACCTCTTTTGGAAACACATATTTATACTCTCTTAATATAGGATGATCCTCTAGACTTGGCTTATTTTCCTCAAAAGAGTTCAACAATTGTATTGCATACAAAGGACATCATTTTTTGCAATACTTCTTCACTTGAAGGGTTGATATTTTCTTCACTGAGATAGGATTTTGAATTCCTTGTAGGGTTATTTTCCTCCCTTCTTCATCTTCACACTCCAAATTTTTATTATAATAGTCCAACTTGGCTTTATGGGAAGCCAACCATTCCATGCCAATCAGCAGGTCATAAGATCCTAAAGGAAGCATGTTTAGGGTTGCTTGGGTGGACAATCCATTCACACTGAATGGGCATGTTGGTATAACCATTGTCAATTTTCTTTTTGTTCCAGTGGCTAGATGTACCAATCATGATTTATCATGTTTTACTTGCTGCAATTTACACTTCTCAACAGTTTGAAGGGAAACATAACTCAGATTAGAACTAGGGTCAACTAAAATAGAAATTAGATGGTTGGCAATCATACCTTCCATATCCACCACTGAATCTTGGTGGTCAGCTTGTCTATTATCCAAGGCTGCATAAATTTTGTGGCATGCTCCTAGTCACATCATTGACTATGGTAGCCTCCTGGATGTTGTAGATCCTCCTATTGTCATGTTTTCTATGTGGGAAGTCCCTCATTAGATGTTCCACAACCCCAACATTTCAAGGGATATCTCTTTGTATTATCAATATTTCATGTGGATGATCCAAAGGGTTTATTACCACTATGAGATGGAAAATTTTGTTGATAATCACTTTTAGTAGGAAGGCTCATCTTATAACTTTTCCCATGATTCTCAAATCTTGAGGATTTAAACCCCTTATTCTTGAATCCCAACTTACTTTTCTTCTTCCATTCCTTATGAGGTTATGCCTTGTTCTTGAATTGCTCATAGCAGTATCTTGTCTTTCAAATAGTGTCTTCTAAAGTCATAGGTTCATCAAACTCAATTATGTCCTGTAAGGACTGAGGAAGACCACTAATAAATCGTTGCATCTTTACCTTTTCATCCTTTATGTAGGGCACACACCTCATCAACTCAAGAAATTTGTTGATATATTCATCTATTGTGAATTGTCCTAGCTTGAGTTCATAGAACTCCTTGGTCTTCCCATCATAGTATTTTTCAGACAGATACGTATTCTTAAAGTATTTCTCAAATTGTTTCCATGAAAAGTCCTTCTCATGGATTCCTTTCACATTCCTAAGGTCCTCCCACCAAATGGAGGCCTTTCCATTCAAGTTAAAAATGGTTATYCATGCCTTTAAGTTTTCATAGTAGTCATGGACTCTAAAGTACTTCTTCAAGCCAAGTAGCCAAACTTCTCCTTCTTCCCCTTTTTTAATTTCTCCATCGAAAGTGGGTGGTTTGGCTTTCTTAAACTCTTCAGGGTCATGTCCCTTGGAATGTTTCCTCTTCTTTATTTTCCCCTGGGAATGTGAACTAGTCTCACTACTAGAAAATTCCCTAGGGTTGTCAGTTTCCTCACTAGAGGATTCTTTCGTTGAATGTCTCTTGGTTGCATGTTGGGCCTTCTTTGAGGTGCTCCTCCTAGTGCAGCTACTTTTAGGACCATGCTTTTATATCTCATGTGGACTTTGGGTTTTCTTAGTATGATATATATCCACACTACTGGTTGTTGTTTTTTTTTTGACAGAAACGGTTATAGATTATATTAATGGGGTGGACTAGCCATAGATCCGATTACAAATGGCCTCGAATTTCTTCGGGCCTGTCTTTCTGAACCATTCTACTTCTATAGCTAGAGACTTGTGAACTGAACTAGTTCTTGTACGTCTTCTAATAGAACTGGATTAAAATTAAATGTCGAAACTCCATTCACTGTTTCAGCTTAAGTCTCAGCATTGTTTCATCATATGTCTCAGTATTGTTTCAGCATTTGTTACAGCGGTGTTTCAGCATATTTTCCAGCACTGTTTCAGCATAAGTTCCAGCACTGTGTTTCATCATAAGTTACAGCATTGTTTCAGCATATGTTCCAGTACTGTTTCAGCATATGTTCTAGCATTGTGTTTCAGCATATGTTCTAGCACTTTGTTTCAGCATATGTTATAGCACTGTGTTTCAGCATATGCTCCAGCCCTGTTTCAGCATATGTTCCAGCACTGTGTTTCAGCATAAGTTACAGCACTATGTTTCAGCATAAGTTACAGCACTGTTTCATCATATGTTCCAGTACTGTTTCAGCATATGTTCCAGCACTGTGTTTCAGCATATGTTCCAGTACTATGCTTCAGCATATGTTCCAGCCCTGTTTCATCATATTTTCCAGCACTGTGTTTCAGCATATGTTCCAGCACTGTGTTTCAGCATAAGTTACAGCACTGTGTTTCAGCATAAGTTACAGCATTGTTTCAACATATGTTTCAGTACTGTTTCAGCATATTTTCCAGCACGGTCCTGACGCCCCTATCCTTATTCTAGCGCGTCCCTACACAAGACTTCTCTCACCTGCCTCATACCTTCGCGCCTGCACTTTGGATTCCTTCCTGGCAAATTTCAGACTTCTGCAATTTCTGATAGGAGAACTCCGGTCGATTCCTTCTCCCCAGACTCTAAGGGATAGGTTCATAAATTTCAGCTCCATTTACGATGATGACTCCCTTGCCCAGTGAGGTGCCTCTGTTCGCTTCGTGGTCTGCCAACTGATTAAGATGCCTGAGGACGTGGTAGAACTTCACCTCTTCGAAATCTTTCATCTGGACCAGAACCTTCCTATAATAATGGTCCAAGCCCACGTTTTTGGGAGCCTTTCTCTGATTGAGAGCATGGATAAAGATTCTAGAGTCCACGATGACAGCCAAATTCGAAATTGATAACCTTCTGGCCTAAGCCAGCCCCTGCCAGATTGCTAAAATTTCAGCTGTATTATTGGTGTTCATACCCAGCCCCCAGGAAAAGTTGAGCACAATTTTCCCTAAGATGTCGAGTAGGACCCCTCCACTTTCCGCAGGACCGGGATTCCCTTTCGAGGCCCCATCCACCTACAGGATATGCTTCTCCAAAGAAGATCTCCACTTTAAGAACTCTTGTTCCTCCAGCCTAATTTCCCAAGGGGAATAGTGTTTGGTAAATTGCTTGGTTCTGTCCAGGAGGAAGGGATCAAGCTCATGAAACCAGACATACTCATCTTTGTTAGGGGTTACTTCGTTGGTGATATTAGTCTTTGAGGCTATCAGATCACCCAGAATCGCTTTCACTTTGAGTGCAGTTTGGGCCGGCATCCCTGCTATATCCCTAAAGATCCTGTTGTTTCGCTCCAGCCACAGTTTCCAGCAGATTACTTTCGGCACCCACATCCAGCAATGCTTTAGCAAGTTCAACTTGGTAAAGGATAAGGGATCCAGATCGACCCAGGAGGTAAACAAAGAGGTAACTGAAGAAGGCAGGGGTACAATCAACTGACCAAGAATGAGATTCCAAAGATCTAGAGCATAGGGACAGAGGAGACAGAGGTGGACAGAGGTTTCAACATGACAATCACAGAGGGGGCAATGAGAGGGCCCTTCCCAGCCTCTTTTTGAGAGGTTTTCCCAAGAAAGGATATTGTTGTGCAGAAGGGACCAACAGAAGAGATTTAATTTGGGAAGGGAGGGATGAAGCCAGAGATTTCTCCACACCGAGGGATCAGGGGCTACCCAAGGGATTGCTTGCAGGGCTGCATAACCAGCTGCAGCAGAGTAACTACCATACATAGAGCCCCAACCTCTTTTGTCCTTCTTCCTGGCCGAGGAGGGGGAGCGCCCTTGAAGAGCATCCAGGAGGGTTCGAGCTTCAATTTCTAAGTGTTTCAGGTAGTCCCCCAAATCCCACTTAAGCCAAGAGTCATCCTGGTTCCAAGATGAAAGGTCCCACAGGGTGACTTTACTAAAGGAATGGAGCCAACTCTTGATGTTTTCCATCCCTTCCGAAAATCTTAAAGGGGTCTATCCTAAAAAAGAGTCTTCCCAAAACTTGATTTTTTTGTCGTTCCCCGGGATCCAAAAAAGCTTTGAGGTAATCAAATCAAGAGCCTTAAGGTAGAGAGAAAGGATGGAAGAGCCTTTTCTAGTCAAGGGGGGGCGATCAAGGCACCTTTCTTTGTGACCACAGAAATATTTAAGCCTTAGGGATTTGGAGATCCAAGTGGTTTTACCTCTTATCATCTTCTAGAGAATCTTACCTCCCATGGCCAGATTCTGAGTGGCCACATCTCTTACTTGCAGCCCACCTTCCATCCTGGGGGCTTTAACCTTATCCTAGCTGACTAGGTGCATTTTTTTCCCCTCATTCCTTCCCCCTTCCCAAAGAAATTTTCTCAAGATGTTGTCTAAGTCTCTCACAAATGCTCTCGGGGCAAGGAGAATGGAGGCCTGGTAGACAGGAAGAGAGGTGAGAATAGAATTTATGAGGATTAACTTCCCTGCTTTGTTCAGCCAAGTTTCTCCCCATGCCAAGATCCTGGCTTTCATCTTGTCCAACAGAGGCAGCCACAGGTTACTTTTGGGAGCTGCTTTGACTAGCAGGATTCTTAGATATTTAATGGACTCCCACGTTGAAGCTCCTTCCATTTCCATCACCCTGGAACTGCCAATCATTTCTATAGGAGGGAAGTTCCAGCCATAAATTTTACTCTTCCTCAAACTGATTTCGCTGCCCGATATTTCAGTGTAGTCATCCAATTCTTTCTTGAGAGCTCTTGCAGTGGACAGGTTGGCTTGGCCCAGAAGGAGTGTATCATCAGCAAATTGAGCATGATTAATTCTCTCAACTCTAGGAGAAATTGCGAGGCCAATTAAGGAGTGCTACTGCATGCTCTTATTCAGCTGAAAGCTTAGCATAGACGCTTGAATGGCATAGAGCAAGGGGGACAGGGGGCAGCCCTGTCTAAGTCCCCTTGAGGCTTGGAAAAACTCAGTCGGTCTGCCATTGACCAGTGGGACGATCTATGGCCCCGCTATACAGGCCCTAATCCAGCGAACCAAATGTGGGTGAAATCCCCTCTTGAGCATCACAGCAAAAAGGAGATTCAGCCGGACTCTGTCAAAGGCATTCGCCAGATCCAGCTTGACTAACATTCATTTCTCCTTCCTTTGATAGCTTGAGTGGATAGCCTCTTGCACAAGGATAATATTGTCCTGGATTTGTCTCCCCTGGATGAAGCCCCCCTGGTTCTCCGGGATGATCCTGGGGAGGACTTTTTTTATTCTATTTTCTATTACTTTGGTGATGATTTTGTACCCCGAATTGCAAAGTGAAATAGGGCGGAATCTTGGAAAGATTAGGGCACCTTTCTCATTGGGGATTAAAGCTAGAAAGGAGGAGTTGGTGCTCCCTCCAATTTTTCTACAGTTCTGATATTTCCTCACCATTCTGACTAGATCTTTTTGGATGATATCCCAGCAGGCTATATAGAACCTGGCCGTGAATCCATCAGGCCCGGGGGCTTTATCTGGGTTCATAGCTTGGAGAGTTTTGCTGATCTCCTCAGTTGTGATAGGGGCTGTCAGCCAACGGTTTTCATCTTCATTTATCAGCTTGGGGACCACCGTGAGAGGATAGAGATCTGGTCTAGTAGGGGCCTCCATCTCTTCAGTAAACAGATTTTTATAGAAGGAGTGGGCTGCTAGTTTGATGTCCTCAAGTTTTTTGTAGGTTTATCCCTGAAATTGGATCTCTCTGATTGAGTTATGATTTTTTCAGGATTCTGCCTGCTTGTGGAAGAAGGAAGTATTTTTGTCTCCTGCTTGGAGCCAGAGACTTCTCGACTTTATTCGCCAGCACTATTCCTCTCTTCTAAGAGCTTTGTGAAGCTTCTTTTTCAGCTCCAACTCGTCGTTCAACATCGCATGGGTTACCGGGGTAGACTCCATATGACGTTGGTGATTCTCTAGGGCCCTTTGGGCTTTTTTCCTTTCCTGCAAAGGGGAGGGCAGGTTCTTTGCCCATTTTTTGAGATCCACTTTGAGCCTTCTTAGTTTCTCTTCCTAAATGAAGAAAGGTGAACCCGACACACTCTTCTTCCAGGACTCTGAAACCAGCTCGAGGAATCCTTCTGAGGAGACCCATAGCGGGCTGAAGCGGAAGGGGATCGGGCCCGGATTTTTCCCAGGGGTCAGGGAAAGGGAGATGGGCTTATGATCCGAGGTGCAAGCTTGCAGGATTTCAGACGAGGCGAAAAGTCCAAGGGTTAAAAAGGAAGAGTGAACCAGGAAGTGGTCTAAGTGGGCTGCAATGTGCCCTGATCCCACTCTTTTGTTGTTCCAGGTGAAATTTCCTTTACTGGGTTTGATGTCCTCCAGATCCCAATCCAACATAATGTCTTCAACCCACTCCCGTGTAGGGTCTCTTACGGGTGTTCCTCCTTTTTTTTCAGAGAGGGCTAGGGTGTCATTCAGATCTCCGGCCAGAATAAGATTCTCATGATGGTTAGTAGAAAGGAAAGTATTCAGAGATTCCCAGCAATCTTTTTTTTCCGATAAAAGAATCGGAGCATAAATATTAAAGAGGCTAACCTGATATCCCAATTCGTGGTGCAACAACTTCGTGAACAACCAATGGATGGTGCTATGTTCTTCGATCAGGTCTAGCGTTGAGGAGTTCCAGAAGGTGGCTAGACCTNTATGACGTTGGTGATTCTCTAGGGCCCTTTGGGATTTTTTCCTTTCCTGCAAAGGGGAGGGCAGGTTCTTTGCCCATTTTTTGAGATCCACTTTGAGCCTTCTCAGTTTCTCTTCCTAAATGAAGAAAGGTGAACCCGACACACTCTTCTTCCAGGACTCTGAAACCAGCTCGAGGAAGCCTTCTGAGGAGACCCATAGCGGGCTGAAGCGGAAGGGGTTCGGGCCTAGATTTTCCCCAGGGGTCAGGGAAAGGGAGATGGGCTTATGATCCAAGGTGCAAGCTTGCAGGATTTCAGACGAGGCGAAAATTCCTAGGGTTAAAAAGGAAGAGTGAACCAGGAAGTGGTCTAAGCGGGCTACAATGTGCCCCGGTCCCACTCTTTTGTTGTTCCAGGTGAAATTTCTTTTACTGGGTTTGATGTCCTCCAGATCCCAATCCAGCATAATGTCTTCAACCCACTCCCGTGTAGGGTCTCTTATGGGTGTTCCTCCTTTTTTTTCAAAGAGGGCTAGGGTGTCATTCAGATCTCCGGCCAGAATAAGATTCTCATGATGGTTAGTAGAAAGGAAAGTATTCAGATATTCCTAGCAATCTTTTTTTTCCGATAAAAGAACCGGAGCATAAATATTAAAGAGGCTAACCTGATGTCCCAATTCGTGGTGCAACAACTTCGTGAACAGCCAATGGATGGTGCTATGTTCTTCGATCAGGTCTAGCATTGAGGAGTTCCAGAAGGTGGCTAGACCTCCTGAAGCTCCCTTGGCACTAGCGGTTCTACCTGCTCCTTTTTTCTAGAAATTTTTACTAGCCTGGAAGGTCTCAGGCTCCTCCATATTCGTCTCCTGGATCAAAAGTACATCCGGGGAAGTCATTCTGACTAGATCTTTGACAGCTTCTTCTTTTAGTTTGCTTCCCAACCCTCTGCAGTTCCAGGAGACAAAAAGCATTAAGAACCAGAGGGGGGGGAGGCTCCTTTCTAGGCCTTTCCTTTTTCTGAGGATCTGGTTTCTATCATAGCCGGGATGGTATGCTAAATTCCTACAGTTATGTCCCTGTAAGATTTCTCCTCCCTTTTTTTTCTCTCTGGTTTCCTTCCTCTAGGGGCCTTCTCTGGGGTTCCAACAGAACTACTGGTCTCCGTGTCCCCCTCATCTGTATCTGCGCCTGTTTCATAATCTAAAGGGATGTGCTCCTCATCCAACTTCATGGGTTCATCTGCTAGAGGGGTTTCATTGACCGGTATCAGATTTTTTGGGGTTGGCGGGGACTGAGTGGCTATAACTATTGGTTCTTTCCCAGTTTCCTTTGGCTTGTTAGCCCATTCTTTCGGAGGTGCCTTCTGAGGGTTTGTCTTTGAAGATGATGGTTGGCTCGCCTGTTCTGGCCTTGGATATTTAGATTTAGGACCTGGTTTTCTTTTCTTGACCTTTTTCCAGCCCTCAGCATCTTCCTTTTATGGGCTTTGGTTCTTTGGGCAATTCCTCTGAAAGTGTCCATGCTCTTGATAGGATCTGCACTTGAAGGGAAGGTGTTCATAATCGAGTTTCTGGTAGTGAGACCAGTTGCCCACAGTAAGCTTCACCACCTCCGGGAGCCCTGCCTCAAGATCCACTTCAACACATATCCTAGCGCAGTTGTAGATGGACTTGTTGTCTGTCGTATCAATGAATTTCCCTATTCCATTCCCTATCTTTTGAAGAGCTTCATAGTTCCAGTAGTGAACCGGCAAGTTGGGGAGCCTGACCCAAACAGGTACCTCCTTTGGTAGTTCTACCATGGGATCGAATTCCGAGGTCCAGCAGTTCAGATACAGCCCCTGGGGTCCCATAAAATATGGTCCATTTCTGAAAAATGAGATCCTTGTCTTCCTTGTTTATAAACTCGAAGAGAAAAAAACCACTGCTCAAAGGGTAGCAGGTAACTCCTTGCTTAAGGAGAGGCTTCCAGTTCCTTTGGACCCAAGCTTCGGTGGTTTTTGCTGAGGGCCAAAGTCCCATAAACTGGCCTACCCGCCCTCTCTCAGAGAGAGCCAGGGCTATCTTAATCGCTTGCGTCTCCGGGAGGGCGATTTCTGGGATTTCATCTAGATTTTTAATGAATTTTGGAACCGAAGAAGGGCCCTTGCGCTTGCCTCCGCTGGCAATCATCTTCCTGAACGCGTCCTCTTCTGAACTCAGAGGGGGAGGGGCCGAATCCCCACCCCCTGGGGCGGCCATGGCCGGCTCTGGCTGCAAAAACGGACCCTAGACGCTCTCCACGAACCCTATCTCTCTATCTCTTTCACACCACACTACTAGTTGTTGGCCCATGTTTCAACTGCCTTTGTATATCTGATAGGCTTTGTTGTAGGACTGCATTAATTTCAGCTTTTTTTTCATGTTCTTTTATTAATCTTTCATTGTCATCCTTACAAATTTGTAATTCTCACATGATGCTTCTTATAGTTTTATCCAAATCTGGAGGGATTTCCACCGCCCTCCTCTCATCATATTCTTCTTCTCTATTGTGGGAGCTTTACCCCAACTCATAGTGTGCCACCATTATTTACGTTGTGTTTTTCCTTGATGTCCACTGATTGTTTGAGTGTTGATAAAACATTTTCTATTAGTTAATTATCTACTAGTTTATGAATAGAACATGCAATTTGTAAGGTGAAGTCAGCTTCATTATTTGGAACACTAGCAACACACAGTTAATATTTTATTTTTATATTTTTTTAACATATAACAATAGTAGAAAGTTGTTTTCCTCTCTTCAGTAGTGGTTTAAATAAGCTTCTTATGAATGGGGTAAGATGGGGTGTTACCCCTTAAAATTTTATTCAACTCACTCATGAACCCAAGCAGGACAAGTGTTGTTGCTCACTCTGATACCACTTTGTCACACACCCAACCCCTAAGTACCTTTTTAAGGGATGGGCTATAAAAAATTTTCTTACCTCCAATGAATATGATATCGAAGAATATTCCCTTTCTCTCAATGGACAGTCTCGATGCATGCCAAATCTCCTAAACTACGGTTAGGATCCATTCAACACCTAATTTCACCAATCCTACTAGACCCCACTCAACTTTTAAACCCATTGAAGATTAACATGCACCATCACAATGATGTTCTTAGTTAGCATCAATTCACCATGTCACTACAGGGCGCTTAGGGTTGCTCGACTAGAGTATGACAAGTGTCCCTCTCCTATAGTCCGATTAAAATACCTAATTAGTGTTTCGTAGAACACCATTTTTTTTGTCAATTGGTAACTTAAACCTCATTAAGGATAATTATCCTCCACAAACTAATTATCTAGTAATTTTTTTTTTCTTAACCTAATACCCATGGCCCAGTAATTACTGAGGTTTTACTTTCTCTTTCCCCCCTTAGAAGTAGTTTATCACTAACTCAATAAATTACTCATATGATAATTATGAGTAATTATATTCTAACACAGTGAGGTTAATTTCTCCATATTATACTTAAGTTTATTAACCTTAATTAAGGTATATAATTCAATCCCTCCTTGGCATGCAACTCCATACCCAATTTTCACGTAATTTCATATATATATAAATATATGCATATTCATTTAGGTGGGT
>JASDQU010205234.1:0-12120 GCA_032191745.1 Picea mariana
AGCTTCATTCATATGAAGATCCTCATTCAATATCTTATTTCTATATCTCCAGATACCCTAAAGAACATGGAGTGGGACTAACCTGTTCCTTGGGAAAGATAGCAACCAAGACAAGAAATTCTCATCCAAAGATGGGAGATTCCAAGAGTGAGTTAAACTTAATTGTGCACATACCTCCTTCCATATAGACAGTGAAACCTCACATTGTACAAATAAATCCATTGTTGTCTCTTCTTCTTTTAAACAAAGAGTGCAAGTTGACGGACCTACTCCGCCCCTGAGTCTATAGTTTCAACCAGTCAAGATACGATCTTGTAGACACAACCAAACAAATAGAATAATTTTTACATGTATTTGTAACTTCCACAATGCCTTGTGCCACCATACTTGATCCACCTTCACATGTTGTGCTATTAATGAATCATATGCAGACTTTACAATTATAGTGTCCTTAGATTGAATCCAATACCAAATGACGATATCCTCTGCATCATTGAGTTAAATGCCACTTTCCTTTAACATCACCAAAAATCCATTCCATTCCATAGCCAGATCACCAACAAGTTCAAGATCTTCTATTGAGGTCCATCCTCATGGATCCAAGACATTTAACGTGGTATAGGAAGAAATATGCGATAGGGAATAGATATGTATTCCCTTTAAATGATGTATAAGATAATTTGAGAGTTGAAGGAGAACCCACTCTCAATAAAAGCATTTTGTCCAATCTGCACCCGTGTCCCATCTCCCACAGACCAAGCTAACCACCTTTTTATGAGTGGCAATGACACTATTAAGTTCTTCCAAAATTTTGAAGCCAAAGGGTATTTGTATTGTTCAGATTGCAACCATAATACAACATCCACACCTTTAAGCTACTTTTTCACCAATACTTTGCTTCACAGCCCAAATCCAAACAAACCATGCCACATTGATTTTGCAGCGAGAGCTTGTGCAAACCAATGAAGGTTCTAAAAACCCCATCCACCTAGGAACTTTGGCTTTGCAATCCTATACCAGCTAACTAAATGGAACACGATGTTTTTCATAGCTCCTTTCCAAAGGAACCGGGAGAAAATCTGGAAAATATTATACTTAATTTTTTCCAGAACCTTTGCTAAACTGAGCCAATAGACTGGCATATTTTGTAGTACATATTTAATAAGGACCATTCTTCCACATAGAGACAACCACCTATAAGTCCAATGACCAATTTTCTTTTCCACCATTTGAAGGAGCCATATCTAGTCTGAGGCCCTATAATCATTAGGTTTTAGATGAAAACCAAGATATTTCATACCTTAATCCAAAAATTTTAAAGGAATTTCAAAAGATCTGTAATCTTTCCCAACAACTCCTCTTCCAAATTGTGTGCAAGAAAACATGATTTCTAACCATTTATCTCCATCCCTGAAGCCAGAAAGAAACTTGTTAGAATTTTCTTGAACTCCATCCATTCTTCAACTGATCCAACACCTAAAATTAATACATCATCCACAAAAAATAAGTGAGAAATGATGGTCCCTCTTACAACCTTTAACCCTATGAATTTTCCTTCAGAAACAACCTTTTTCAACATTCTACTAAGTCCTTCCACCACCAAGAGAAACAACAATGGGAAAAAAGGGCAACTTTTCCTCAATCCCCTGTGACTTTTAAAAAAATCCGTAGGGGATCCATTTACCAAAACAACAAAGTTTGTAGTAGTTACACATCCCATAATCCATTGTACCACCTCCCACTTCAGACCTATTTGAATTAGCATCAATCTCAGATAGTTCCAGTTTACTTTATTATAGGCTTTCTTAAGATCCAATTGTTGATGTTATAGTAGCTGCAGGAGGTATTAACCTCCATGTGTAACCTTTGACTAGAATGGAATATTCTAGAACCAAGGGAAACCATAAACAGATGTGTTAAAACCCTAGAAGACAAGTCATCCTAGAAGAATAAATAATATTAGAATATTATCTTCCAGAAAGACAAGTCGGCTCCACGGGAAAAAGATAAACATAAAATATAATTACTATAAAGTCAAGTCGGCCCAACCAGAAAAGTCACTGGACAGATTAATATAAATAGATGGTGTTTTAGCTCATTTGTACACCCAATCAGAGGGCAAGTGTTGTGGAGAGATGTAGTTGCAGCTGCAACTGTAGATGTAAGGAGGAATAAGGGCGTATGGTAATCTCTTGGTCTTGGTCTCTCTCTAGCGCTATCAAGTGATATTATTGGTGATTCTCTTGGTGATATTCTTGGTTATACTCTTGGTTATATTTTGGCTAAGTATGGCACAAGTTTGAGAGAGTAGTGCAGCTAGAGCCGATGTAGTTGTGTATGGTACTTTTTATGTCGATATGGAGACTCTCTCTCTTGTGTGCTACCCTTGGAGAAGAAGCGCTCTACTTGTCTTGAGTTTTTTCTATAGTTAGCAGCTAGGGCTTATCTTTTGGTTCTAGTATGACTTTCCGGAATAATTATGTCAAAGGTTAAAGGTGCTCAGGGGTGGCTGTATGCTTATGGTTGGGTGAGAATAATGATATTGTCTATGGTAAAATGAGAACACCTATTATTTTAATAGGTTATGGGCCCACACCACCTTCAGGACAATCTAACCACTGGAAGTTAGTGTGGAAGTTCTTTGTTAAGCTTGTTGTGGTAACACCTGTAGCTGCAACTAGGGTTTCTGATTGTGTAGCTGCAACAAAACCTAACCTAACCTTATGGGCACTTTCAAGTGAGAAGTTTGGCATAATTCCTGGAAATTCTAGTGTGCCTTAGCTAGCGCACTTGTTCGTACTCTTAGTAATCAAAAACATCAAGTTTGAGTTTTTGGTCAATGTCAAAGTCAAAGGTTGACTGGTCAAATTCAAAGGTTGACTTTTAGTCAAAGTTGATTTTGTTGTCAAAGTTGATATTTCACATATTCTAGATTGTTCTAATCATTAAATCTTTTTTATTCAGTCTCTAACCTCTTCTTGTCAAGATGGTGTCTAGCTTCAGATGAGAAGACAAGATGAATGATGTTGCAAATTTCAAAGGTATGCACTTGTATATGTTTTTCATGTTATATCATCCAGCAAAAGCATGAGTTTGTTTTGCAGGGAATGTATAAGAGACCTTATCCAAGTAGTGATCTTGGATTTTGTATAGTCATAGGAACAAGTAGTTGAAGCTCCAGGTTCCAGGTTTGATTGATCAAATTATTAAGTTTCAATTTGCACATATCAAGGTTGATAGTTTCTATAGTATAAGTAAACACTATAGTTGTGAAAACAATCTTTGAAAGATTCTATTACTCCTAGGTATACTTGGTTTCATGTAAGCAATATTGATATAGATGCTTGTTACACTTGTTTGAAAAATGAACTAACATCTCCTCTAGGAGATATTTCTTGTTCCCGGGAAGGTCACCTTGTTAATTCTATGATCCTTGTTACCATAGATATGTTATTATGAAAATGTTATTGGAAATACATTTTCTCTTGTTGTTATTGTTCCGGGAAGGTCACAGGAAATAGATTTGAGAAGGAGCTACAATAACAGTTGCAAAAATGGACCAGATGACTCCATCAAGTGGTGAGGAGCTCATTTCCTTTTGTAAAGTAGCCAGGATTAGGAGGAAGCTAATTGTTTCACATAATCCTCAATACAATGGTGTGACAGAAAGGAAGAATCAATCCATTGAATAATATGTTAAGGCATTGATGAATGACCATAATCTATCCATGTTTCTATGGAGAGAAGCAGCTATGACAATCATATATATTCAGAATAGAAGTCTTGTCAATGCAGAACCTTCCACCTTTTAAGAAGCAGTCAAGAAGAAAGAATGGAAGGAAGCTATGATGGAAGAATATGAATCCATCATGATGTATGGGAAATTGTGCCTAGACCTGAAGGAAAGTCTCTAAAGTACCAATAAATACAAGGAAATATTCATGGCTAGAGGGTTCTTCCAGTAGGAGGGAGAAGATTATGATGAGACGTTTTCTCCAGCCATCATATCTCTTGTCGCATCCATGGGTTGGAGTTTACATCCGATGGATGTAAATACCTCTTTTATCAATGGAGTAATTGAGTATACATAGAGCAACCTGAAGGTTTTGGGGTATACTTTAGAGAAACCCATGTATGAAGAAGGCTTTGTATCGACTCAAGCAATCTCCTAGATCTTGGTGCAGAGCATCTCATTATTCAGTGTAAGAGAGATTTATCCTCTAAATTTGATTTGAAGGATCTTGGTCTCATGCATTATTATTTGGGACTAGAAGTATAGCAAAAGCATGGTGAAATATCCTGTTGGCAATGAAAGTATGTTGTAAATATTTTTCAGAAGTTTGGGATGATGGATTGCAAATGATTCCATGGAAGCTCCCATGGTGACAGATATGAGGAAGTTGAGAGACTCTAATTTTGATCTAGTATACTCGTCCCTGTACCGGAAAATGATTGGCTCATTAATGTATTTGGTGAATACCTAGTCGGACACTTGTTTTGCTGTGAACATGTTGAGCCAGTTCTAGGTGGAACCTAGAAAAGAGAATTGGATAGCTGCAAAGAATATCTTGAGATATCTCTGTGGGAAGATAACTTATGGTTTGAGATATGCCTCAAACAGTGATGTACAACTGCATGGATTTACTGATTCAGATTGGGTAGGGAGTGCAGATGAAAAAAAGAGTACTTATGGTATGTGTTTCAGTTTAGGATCTGCTTTGATATCATGGGCTAGAAAAAAAAAGGAGTTTGTTGCACTCATCATTACAGAAGTAGAGTATATTACAGCTTGTGATGCTTGTACAGAAGCAGTGTGGCTCTGTAAGCTAGTTTCTGGACTGTTTGATCAGGTGTTTCATTCGACCATGATATATTTTGATAACCAGAGCTGTGTGAATACCTCAGAGAACTCGATGTTCCATGATAGGTCAAAGCACATTAAGATCAAGTACTATTTTCGTCATGATAAAGTCCAGAGGGGAGAAGTGGTTCTCCAGTATATCTCCACCAATGAGAAGACTACAAATATTTTAATGAAGCCTTTGTCTAAGATAAAGTTTGAATACTTGAGGGACAAGCTGGGGCTCGTGGATATTTCTCCCTTGGTTGAAAGGGAGGAGATGACTTCCTTGGTTGGGAGGGAGCACTGATATGTGGCATCATGGAATGTAAGTGAGTTGTGGATCGGTATCATGATAGTACAACTTAGAAATGATGCTTGCATCATGCTAGATATGATCATGCTAGTACAACTCAGATATGATATAGACGGTTGGATTTGTGGATATAGTGGCCTGAGGAGCATCGTGCTAGTACATCTTAGAGGTGGAAATACAACTTAGATATGATGTATTGACATCATGCTAGTTATGTTCATGATAGTACAACTTAGAGACGAAGTTGGTGAGCCGCATCATGCTAGATATGGCCATGCAAGTATAGATTAGATATGGTATACAACTTAGATATGATGTATTGACATCATGCTAGACATGTCATGCTAGTATGGCTTAGAGATGACCATACAACTTGGAGATAATGAAGGGGGATCGTTTCATGCTAAATATGATCATGCGAGTACAACTTAGTTGTGGAATACAACTTAGATATGATGCATTGGCATCATGTATATATGCCATGCTAGTATAGTTTAGAGATGATCATACAAATTAGAGATGGCATAGTGAGGCACTGATCTACATCATGCGAGTACAACTTAGAGGTGGCATACAACATAGATGTGAACCATTGACATCATGATAGATAGGTCATGCTAGTATGAATTAGAGATTATGTAGATGATACTCCAAATCACGCTAGTACAACTTAGATATGATGCATTCACATCATGCTAGTACGGCTTAGAGGTGATGCAGTTTATGACATTGTTGATGCAGGATGATATCAAATAATATGATTTGATTTTTGTGGAGAATGTATGTCTCTGGACAGTAGTTGTATGCTACTATGGTGGATGTGTTCCATTGGTAGTGACTATGTGTCACTGGTTAGTAGTCATGTTCTACTAGGAGTGGTTGTGTACCATTGGGCAATAGTTGTGTACTACTATAGATAGACACATTTGTGTTCTATTGGATGGAATTGTAGCAGATGTATGTTACGATATAATTTCCATGGAGACTAAAACTAGTGTTGGAGATGATTTCCAGCTAGATGGATAGTCAGTGTGCTACTACCTAGTGGACAGACATTCTCCAGGCGTAGAATGGTCCAAAAAGAACAAACTATTGGTGGATAGACATTCTCGCTGTGGAGAATGGTCCATGTTGACAGATTGTTGATGTATCATGGAATGGTATTTTCATAAGGCACATATTGTGTCCCGATTAGGAAAATGGTTTAGGATTGATATTCTTCGGAGGCAGAGTTATTGGCTCGATCAGGTTGAATAGTTTTCCCCTTAAGGACATGACGTCTCGATTAGGGTGGTCGATACGGGATCGATATTTTCTAAGGTGTATGGGTGGAGATTGATCTCTATGGTACATATGACCCGGTCAGAAAATAGTCCAAGACTAGCATTCCTATAGGAATGGTATCTGTAGCCCATGGCACAGATTTCATCATTTGGGAGGACTGACATTCTTCTAGGACGTAGGTCTGGATTAGAAGAATGGTCCGTATATCCCATTGAGGGGATTTTAACATCTATTGGAACAATTGTTCTTCTAGGACTTATGACTGGATTAGAAGAATGGTCCCTATATCACTCTGTCGAGTGAGTGACTAATGCGAGACAGTCTGTTGAGTGCGTTGAGTTCAAAACATGACTTATTCAACATCATGCCCAATTACTCAGATGGAGTATGGCCTCGAGAGATGATGCATGTTGATGCCAGGATGCTATCAGATGATACTAATAGTGATGATGATGCTCATGAATTGATCTGTGTGATCTTGAGATATCTTGTGTGGTTATAATGATGCTACTGAAAGAATGGTCTGTGTGTTCTCAAGACCATTACCGTTAATACCTCCCTAGCTAGGAGTGAGTGTTGATGTTATAGTAGTTGCGGGAGGTATTAACCTCCATGTGTAACCTTTGACTAGAATGGAATATTTTGGAACCAAGGGAAACCCTAAACAGATGTGTGAAAACCCTAGAAAACAAGTCGACCTAGTAGAATAAATAATATTAGAATATTATCTTCTAGAAAGAAAAGTCAGGTCCATAGGAAAACGATAAACAAAAAATATAATTACCAAAAAGTCAGGTCGGCCCAGCCAGAAAAGTCACTGGACATAATATAAATAGAGGACGTTTTAGCTCATTTGTACATCCAATCCGAGCGCAAGTCTTGTGGAGAGTTGCAATTGCAGCTACAAGGAGGAATAATGACGTATGGTCATCTCTTGGTCTTGGTCTCTCTCTAGCGCTATCAATTGATATTCTTGGTGATTCTCTTGGTGATATTCTTGGTGATACTCTTGGTGATATTATGGCTAAGTATGGTGAAAGTTTGAGAGAGTAGTGTAGTTGCAGCTGCTGCAGTTGTGTATGGTACTTGTTCTATGGATATGGAGACTCTCTCTCTTGTGTGCTAGCCTTGGAGAAGGAGTTCTCTACTTGTCTTGAGTTGTTCTTGCAGTTAGCATCTAGGATTTATATGTTGGTTCTAGTATTAATGTTGTGTTGGTTTTATCATATGGGTGAGCAAAAACACAACACTTTCATGCTTAGTTAAGTCAGCTAAACAAGACAGAAGTTTGTGAGTTGATTAGATAACCAAATACACTTGAAACAAGGAAATAAAAACTAAAAATAAATAAGAAATAAATGTTAGAGAAGCTTGCAATAAATAGAACCATGAAAATATAAAAAATGACCAATATATAGCTACCAATGGATCAATATATTGATAGGCTAAACATCATAGAGAAAGGTAGGGACTTATGAATCCCCTCTTCCTCCTTGAGAGGTCTCTTGAATTACCTAATTTAGAGCTCTTCTCTTCATGCAATGGAAAGTGACAATGGTGAAGAAATACAATGCCAATCCTCTCAAGAGGTGAGTGGAATGGCCCTTTCTATAGTGCTTGAATTATTCAAAGAGAAAAGAGGATTCTCAAAGAAGAATTCTTGCAGCATAGCAATACCTTGAAGTTATTATTTTTCTAGCACACCCATGGCACATATTTATAGTATCCATTCATGGCAAGATATAATTGGTTCATAGTGTGAACAAGGGGCCTTTTAAGGAACTTCCTAGCCCTTGACCAGCCTCCAAGCTAGATTTCGCTCAAATATGAGTGTCAAATCATGTTGGGGGTCAGTCTAGAAGTGGCTTAGAGGCTGACAAGATTCATAAATGCGTCGTTCATGGAAGTGCACAACTTTTATCATAGAGAGTCACAAATTTTGTGCATAGTGTGTGTTGAGGGTTGTGTTAGCATGCACATTTTGCGCACTGTGCGCGTGCTTCCTTTGGTGAATTTGCGCACTTTGATTTTTGAACCAAGTATATATTTATTTTCCTTTTGATGGATTTTGGTGTTGTAGGTGGTCTAATTGTTGTTGGAATTGATGTCTTTCTTCAACCATTGTGTGCAATGTTGCGGAGGATGTTTCAGTGATAACAGATGCCCACTGATGTGTGAGGTTAGGAGCATACGTATAGCCAAAATACATCAATGTTTCTTTTGCTGAGAGTGCCATTATAAGAAAGAGTGAAGAGAGGAACTGCAAGAGCGATCTGTCGGAGGGAGAGGGAAAATTGTGGGACCCAAGCCTTTCTCTAGGAAAAAATAAAATATGTGTACAAACGAGGCAGTCATGCCCCATGCTCGTGTCATGAAACCAAAATGTGGGACGATAAATGATGATGGATGTTGATGTAGATAACTGCAACACCCTTGAGGATGGTTGATAATGGCAGATGACAGTTCTAAATTGTGAACAGGCTCTGAAGTGAGTCAAGGACAACTGTAAGAATTGTGGATGACTTGTAGGCATTGATGGCCTATCAACTTAGAGGTCTTTGGCTGGTATGAAACAACTGCAATGGTCGCATAGTAAGACCCACCTTAACATGATATTTTGCTGAAGTCAAATGTCATGGGGGTCAACAGAATCAGAAAGAAATGATGATTCTCTTTGTGTCATCTGAGACTCCTCATTGAAAAGGTAATGAGATTCAAGATACTACCGCCCTTCTAGAAACTGTGCTAATGTCAACATGAAGGGAGACATGATGCCAAGAAGCTAAGGGATTCTTGAAATCCACTGATTAATAGATGATATCCGGTACTGGCGAGCAACATGAACGAAGTCAAGATGTTGTGGGACTCAAGACAGCCCTTGGTTGGGGTGTTGAGGGATGATTGGCAACAACTGTAAAACTGGATATAGCGTCAGGGGGACGACTAGATATGGGGTTAAACTGTGCCAGAGGCTAACAAAGTGGGAAAACTCAGAGATCGTGGGTACATGTATTTTGGATACTCGGGGTTTGTTAATGATGTTTATATGAAAAAAGGGTGGATTCCCCAACCAAGGGTGACATGGGTTACTTTTCCAGGTAAAAGAAGGCCATCGAGGGTGACGACTAAAATAATATGTATATGATGGAAACAAAGGCTTTATACAATTACCAAAGAAATAAAGAATAAGTTGGGTTGAGTATAAAGATACAGAAACTGGTGCCCCAGTGAAAGATGGCTTGGCCTGATTAGGGCACAAGTTTGTGAAAGAGAATTGGTAGAGGGTGGGGGCTTCATGGGTGGGTTTCTGTATTAGGTAAGTGGATGGAGGACAATCTGCAGACGGAAAATTGATGGTGGATGAGATGGAGGACTAATGAAACTGTGAAGATGATATGACCTAGGAGTCCATTGGGAAGGTTAGAAATATGATGAGAAGAAGTATGGGGTTCATTCTCGGAAATGAAAAATACTAACGGGACTCCCAAACCTAGGGGGTGAAATCAGCATGAGTTTCAAGTTGCCAAGGGAAACTATGAATGGGACAACTCATGTGGGGAAGAGTGCTATTGGATGATAGTACCAAAATATGGTAGAGGTAAAGATATTGCAAATTCGAATGTAGGGACCCTAAAGGTAAATGTTAGAGGGTGTGACTGGGATATGCGATTAGTAACAGAGGGAGTAACTACATGCTAGTGTCGTACATATACTTGAAGGGGATGTTAGCTTGTGGAACAAGTACCTACACACTTGAAAACCAAATACACGGTGTGAACAATATCTAATGATAATAGAACATATAACAACTATTTGATAAAACTAAAAGTGAGCATGCATACTTGAACGTGGTGTGAGAAAAATGCTCCCCCAGGGAAAAGTGCATATGATAACCTGGGGAAAATGAATGTGTATATGGTTGGATCAGGATCTCGTGGCTAAGAATGGATCGGAAAATGAAGGCTTTGGGATCCTATAATAGAGTGTGGAAGTTGGGAAAATGGGGCTATATATGGATGGTGGGCCCACAATACCACCTCATTTGTACATGTCACTATTGCTAAGCTGGCAATAGAGTTGTAAGGAGATTTGGAGATTACTGGAGTGTGAGGCTACCGATCCGAGAGCGGTGAGAGACAGGTTATTGGTTCTATAATCCTGAATATTGTGAATTTGATAGATTGTAGGTAGGAGTTGTACAGAGGGCCATAGAGGGGTTTTTAAGGGTAGGGGCCCACAAGTGCATGGGAAAATGGGGAATACCCGTGCATATGTGCATGGGTATACCTCAGTGTATCACACAGTATGTGCGATATTTCCCTTCATAGTCGCACACTAAGCAGTGCGTGGTTGTGGTGAGGAAACACGCACATAATGTGCAGTTGTGCTTGAGACAACCACGCATGTGGGTGTGTGGGAAGGATAGACAGGAGTGCATGGGATGCATGTTTGTATGACCAATAGTTTCTCACCCATGTGCGACTCTGAGTGTGGAAACTTCACATTAGTGCACAACTATGGGAAGAACAGTTGTGCATTGATGCACAACTGGTTGGGGAAAAGTCGTGCACTGTGTGCAGACTCAAGGGTGTATTTTTTGGATATTTATGATTATTTGATCGATGATGAGGCTGATCATATGTTTCTTTGTGGATGCAGGTGATAAACAAAGCATAGAGCATGATGTCAGTTCAATGGAAAGAGCATGATTGGGACCAATTGCGAGAGGTTGTGAGGGCGCAGCCTGGGGTATGTAGACGCTTGGTAGCTTGCAGGTTGCTCAAGTTTTTAGAATGCCCCCTGATATGGTCGCAAGAGTACCTACTCTAATTTATGATTAGGATGTGGATCATTGATCTGAAGTATTCATGGTGAAGGGGGAGAAACTTACGTTCTTTGCGGTAGAGGACGTGTATTTTTTGATGGGACTCCCATTCCGTGGGATGGCCCTAGCCGTTGATCCCCATCTGTCAGGGGAGGATTAGGTGGAGACCATGGCAGTTCAACATTGTACTGAGTCAAACCCTATGTCAGGTTTGGTCATCCATATTGAGGCCATCGATGACTTGTTTGACCAAGTGCATCGTGACCATGGTGGTGAGGATCTACGGATCCTTGGGTACTCAGCGGATCATTGGTGGTCAGTTGAGGGTGGTGGAGCATGTCTTGAATGGGTGTTAGAAAAACAGGACCATGAAGAAATAAAATTAAAAAAAAAATGCGGAAACAAAACATAGAAGATACACAATACAAGAGAGACACAGATTTACGTGGTTCACCTAGTGTGGGCTACTTCCACCAGAGAAATTGCTAGGTCCTTCCTTTATTATTATCCAACAAATGAAGGGATACAACCTACACAAAAACCCATTGTATTTTCCTCTTCTTTCTCTCACAATCTCCTCTCTCATAATACAATACTCGCCATAATGCATAGCCACAATACATTTCCCTCATAATAGAGGGTTGCCTTCTATGGAAAAAAACCCTAACATAATTTCTACCGTTAGATCTGTGACCTTATAATGAATGGTCCAGATTTACAATGAAATTACAATATACATTTACAAGGAAATTTTTCCTTTGGGCAACTTTCCCCCGAATCCCCATCGGGAGACGCTGCCCCCGAACCCCCACCAGGGGCCTGCTTTCCCTCGGACCCCGCAGAGGGGGTACCCCC
>JASDQU010205235.1:0-22989 GCA_032191745.1 Picea mariana
GTGGTTATGGGGTGGTGAGTCAGGGTGAAAATAGGCTAGTGCACCTATCCTTGTAAAATTTAATCACACTCGAGTTATTAATAATATCACATCGTTGTGCACAAACATATTAGATTAAAAGACATGGGGGGATAAAATCCACCAAAAAGGGGAAAATAAGTGGGGGCTAAGCCAAGGGGTCTTAATTCCAAGGGAATGTTTTATTAATATTTCTGAAAAGTGTAATTTATGGATAATTATTTATCATGATTTCTCAAGGGATGGGACTGAGTCACCATGTGGCTAAAGATAATTTTGAAGGAAACAAGTGTCCAGTTTAAGGCATGCAATACATATTGTCGGCATGAATGTATTTCGTGGGAGAAAAATTATTCACCGCATTCCTTCAACATTCATACCGACACTCCTTTGGGGGTATCTAGAATTGACTACCTTTGTATAACTTTGTGCTTGGGAAAAATCGGCATGTCGTCGAAGAGGTGGTTTTTAAGGCCTGTGAGAATTCTCTCCATGTGAGATATTTGTTGTCAAAGAGGCGGGTTGTCAGGCCCGTGAGAATTCTCTCTAGGTGAGGGATTTTTTTACTAAGAGGTGGGTTTTCAAGCTCGTGAGAATTCTCTCCATTTGATATTTTTGCAAGGAATTGTTCTCTAGTGCATTGGGAATTAGTTACAGGGCTCTGCGACTTCTTGTCCAGTGTATTGTTGAATCCCTATAAGGGAAGAGGGGCAGCCAAGGGATTGTTGAGCAGAGAAGGGGCACACTTCCTAGGGTGGGATAGGCATGTGGGGCATGAGAGACTATAGGCTAGTTGCAACAGTTGGGCACCTTTGACTGAACATCTAATCTATGCACACAGTTAGTGTCTTTTCATAAAAGATAAGTGTCCTTTATGTTCTTGTCTCATTTATTGTGTGATTAACTATCTATGTCTGATATGGGTTTAATTATTGTATGATGTTGCATATAAGTAATTTTTGTTATTCTATATAATGTTGCTTGCACATGTAAGTGTGGTGTTGATATTCAATATTTGTAGTCGTATATGCAGACTATGACAATTGTTATTAGTTATTCATGTTAAGTTAACCTTATAATAATGGTTATGATTCTTCGAGGCGAGGTTAGAATGGTCCTACACGCAGGGAAATACTTTGTGTGTACAAGAGGCTGGAGTCACTTGTGCGTGTAGGGAAGCAGTTTGCAGCACAAGGAGAACATAATTTGTGTGTGACGCCAGAATGGTTGCACATGCAATAGTGATCACATGTTCATAGTGGATTACACACACATTAATGTTGTGTGTTCAATATGCTTGTGTGCATAGTTGTATTGTGTTATTTCTGTTGTTATAAGTTGTGTCAGGAGAGGAAATTTTGTGTGGCTCAACCCAACTTGGATTCAAGCGTGTTACTTCAATTATTTTTGAGCATACCAATGTTATAGAGTATAATCTGCACATTAGATTTTGTAGTAGCGTTGCTCAGTAGTAAGCTAGGTAACATTACATATTGGTATCAAAGAGCGATAATGTTAGAGATTGGTATAACAGTGCGATAATGTTACTATTTGGTATCATAGCACTGCATCCTAGCTAGGAGGTTGGGTACGTTACATTTTGGTATCAGAGCATTGTATCCCAGTAAGGAGGCTGGGTACGTTACATTTTGGCATCAGAGCATTGTATTCCAGCTAGGAAGCTAGGTGTTGAGTCTCAGTTTAGGCACTTCTAATGCCCTATATTACCTTCTATTTGAGCCTATTTTACCTATTCCATGTGTATCTAATTGACTGTTTCCTCCATAATACACTCGATGACCTTGTTCACGTGCATAAGAGGTAACTTATGATTAAAGCATGATTTGTTTAGTTTTATTGAGTTAATTCAATTAAATTTTTGATTATGTGTCATCCCAATCACTTCTCTTAAGAAGCATGATTTGGTACCCAGTCTATTCCGGTACCAGCCCGTGCTAATCTGATACTAGACATAATTCAAAATTTTTGAATGCTTCTAAAAGAAAATCGGGCTCATGGGTTTTGTCCAGAGCGATATTTTCATGTAGGAATGTGTTTCAAAATTCACCCAGATCGCACGTGTGGAACTCCAACTCAGGGGGAATGATTCTGCCAAAATTAGCAAAAAAACTCAAACTGCCAACTTGCGCCTTGATTTACTTGCATATGGTATCAGATATAGAAATTGTAATACATGGGTTCTGTCTAGCATATGGAAAATTGAGTAATACGTGGGAAGGTTTTCAAAATTAGAATTGGTTTGGGAGGTATGGGTGGGGGACTAAATCGAATCTACCCAAATTGTTAAAAAACACAGATTTTTGGGATTTATCCTAAAATTGTAAAAATTGTTTTCTTAGTTTGGGGATTTGGTTTCATCCATTCCTACATGGATTTTATGTATAAATAAGACCTCACAGGTCTGAGTAGAGAAGAGGAATTATTATGTTGTAAGATTGGTTCTTGAAGAAGGAGGAATTGTTATCATGTAGGTTTGATTTTTGAAGATTGTTGATTGTACCCCTACTTCTCAAGTAATGATATAAGTTGCAATTCATGGATTTCACATGTATGTTCAAGTCTTCTTCTCTGTAAGTATTTCTTAAGCTTCCTTGTTGGTACGACAAGGGCCCATTGACCCAATCAAGGTAAGCTTCATGGTATTTTATTTGTAATTATAATTCTGGATTTTTGTGTGCTTGTGTGAGTGTGAACATTTAACAGTTGTGTGTTGTAAATGATTTCAAATGCATTTTAATTTTAGTACAGAGTTGTTTGATTTTGAATCAGTTTGATTAATTAGACATTGAACATAATAGATAAGTTCCATTTTCATTTCTGCAAATTGATATTTAGTTAACAAGGGTTGGATAGATGTGTGTGATTGTTAAATATGCAATTGTTATTGTTTTGAATTTATTATTGTGTTGCTCTTAGTAGGTACAGGAATCATAAGACTTCATATCTCACCTTCATGCTTCATGTAATGAAGTCTTTCAAGCATATTGATTGCCTCTTGTATTGAAGAAGATTTGATTGTCATTGATAGGGTTATGATTGATTTCTTTCTAAGAGTGGATAAAGTGGACTGTTGATTGTTGTTTCAAATACTATAGGGAACAAGATCTTAAGTTCATCTCTTCATTTCATGAGCCTCTAATGAACAAATTTGTCACCTAGGAAAGAACCTTTCGATTCACTGTTTGCTTGAGAATTTTTGTTATCAGTTTTCTCTTCTAAGTTTGGAGTGGTATTGTTTAAGTGTGCCCAAATTTACTTGCTAGTTGTTGTTAAGAGTAGAAGCTACGGATAATTAAGTCAAATTCCATCTTTCCACTTCATGAGCTTGTAAATGGACAAGTTATTATCTGAGCAAAAATCTTTTGAGTACATGATTGCAAGTTTTGCTTTTTAATTTCTGAATTGTGTGAAGAGTGTTATTTTTGAAGTGTGAAAGAAGAGCACTGGTTTTTAGATGGTTTTCTTGATTGAACTATACTCATCAAACATATGAACCTATATGTTATCAACACATATAGTGCATCAAATCTACTGATTATGAATCTCGGTTGATAATTTATGTTTGGTAATATACTATGCAAATAATTGCACCAACATTTTGGTGTCATTTCCAGGGAGTTGTAAACGATAATAGGTAGTATTAGAATCAGATTTATTTAATGGTTTTGGATTGGTTTTTTGGATGACCTAAGGGCAGAGAGAAGACAGTAAGACATGCGGGAAGAGCCCACGCATCCACTTTGGTGGGGTTTCTCCAAAGTTAGGTTGTCCTCTCTTCTTTTGATGCAAGTGTGTTTTTATTTATGCAAATTTAGTTTTATTTATGATGAACTAACTTGTGCGAACCGATAACTTGGTGACAACAGGGTCCCAGTAACGCAAGGAGTTCAAGCTTGGTGTGTTTTGTTTTTCCAAATAGTTTTAAAATTCAGATATTTGATTATAAATCATGTTTGTGTTATTATAAGAACCGCTCGAGTACTAATATGTGTTGTGAAACAGGTATCATCAACCATCTAGAGTAATTCAAGGATGATCAAGAGCTTGAAGAATGTTCCTTGAAGAAATTTTTCGCATTCTGGAAACAACTGGGATATTCGCCTCTTAGGAAGAGAATATCTTCACAACAGTCAATAATCTAGTTGTCTCTCCACATGAAGATTTAGAAGTCTCGTTGGATTCCTCTTGTCAATTTGTTGAAGGGAACAAAGAATCATGGATAGAATTCAATGGAGAGAAACCAATGGAACCTGATATTGAGGAGTCCTTAGCATGCCTCTCAACAAATCCTGTATGTACTCCAAAGACCAATCGTCTTGAAGAGGATAATCTGCATAGCATGGTAGAGGAGGACATTCAGTGTGACCTAAACAAAGAAGAGAAACAAGAATATAATGATCCTATTAAAATATTGTTTCAATTATTTATTAGGTCACACCACTCTTTTATTTATTGCTTGATCTCATAATCAAAACAGTTGGTCCTTCATACTCTGGTATGCATTAAAATTTATTATTTAAACCCGAGTATGAATATATTTCTAACCCTGTTACGCACATGGATTCACTGGAAGTATTCCTATACTTGAAGGGAATTTTCTTTTGTTCAATTAGAGTAGGATAGGTAAATAAATAAATAAATGTTGCAATGCAACATATCTTTCACATTTTTCATAGATGGGAATGTCAAAAGCTAATAAAGAAATTGGTTTAAGATTTTTTGTACCTATAGTATCTTTCTTTCTAAAAGTTATGATAATTTTGTTTGGAATCTTATGAGAAGGGAATATCTTCATCCTCTGAATGCACACATGATACTGGAAGGGTTTCAAAAGTGGAGAAAGAATCCTTGTCAATGAAAGATAACACTTAAGGGAGTGTTTCATGACCTATTTCTTCAAAATTCTTCTTTTTCCTTAAGTTGTTAAAAATGATGCATTTGTGCTTTATCATTACTTATCTATTTTAAGACCACTATTTCACAAGGATGATCAATTCAATGATATTTTTAATAGAATTTGAAACTAAATGCTTATTCCAAACCATTTTATTGATAGCTAATAATTCAACTTTTGACATTTTCCCTAAATTTTCTATTTGTAAGCATGAATAAAAATCCATTTTTAATTAGTTCTATTGGTTTTTTTTTAGCAGGTGTTCACAACTCTTTGAGCATCCCTTTTTAGCATCTCACATTGTTTGCATGAGGCCATGCAAAACCTTAGGCATGGGGGAGTGGTTGTTGAAACCTTCATATTATTTTGCAGCTTTCTTCAGTGAGGGCAAATCAACATGTTCAGTGATAAGATTTGATAGTCATTTCCAGAATTTTGGTACCATTCTATTCCGGTACTGCAGAATTGCATTCATCTGGTACTGCAAACAATGTTTTCCTCTGCATTCATCCGATACCAAAGGAGAAAGTCTGCGTTCATCTAGTACTGAAAAACACTCCTGTGCTCATCTGGTACTATGCTCATCCGGTATTGATGGTCGCATGTGTGCTCATCCGGTACCAAAGGAGGAGGTTTTTGTTATTTTGGTACTGAACCACAACTCTGCGCTATTCCGGTACTGAAGCACAACCCTGCATCCATCCGGTACTTAGGTGATCCGACACTGGTAATAAGGTGCTGGTAGCTCTAATCATATATTTAAGTTTTGCTGCTCGATTTAAGTACTAGGACATATAAATTCAACATTTTTTCATTTTACTAAATGAATTAGACTAATTATGCAGTAAACATATGGTTACTCTCAATTATGGCATGCTCCCTTCCATGAAATTTTGCAAGCCCTCGTATACATCTCCTCGTATATTATCACTGAATTCCTTTGTGAAGTGGTTGTCATCATGAATGAGAAAAAATCATCCATTATGTCACTCTGTTTATGCCCCTTGATCTGTTCCGGTACTGCTCTATTTCGATACTGTCCTATTCCGGTACTGCAAAAACATGTTTTGATACCAGTTACCAATCTGGTACTAATTCCAAGGTGATATGATCTTTTTCATGTGCTTAACATCATTTTCACTTCAGGTAATTGGAGGTATGAGATAATCTCTTCATGTTCCTTCTATCAAGGATCATTTAAGTCTTGTGATGAATTGCTTTTACTCTCATGTACATCTTCCTCCTACATTTCTACACTCAACCCTAAACGAATCATCCTTGCTATCCTTTAAGAAGATATTTTCACATTTATCTCTATACTATAATGGGTGCACTTATCTTATTACCTCATCATTTTGAAGAAGTGATTTCTAATTGAAATATCCATTGAAAATTGGTGACACCATTATGTCTAATACTAACCTAGTTGATTCAACAAGTTCTTATCCAAGTTTATCTTTACAAGTTTCTCTTGGGAGGTATTGATGAAAACCTCATGTGGTGGACTACCCTTGCAAAACCTCAATGAAATTTCATGAGAACCCTAATATGATTAACTAGGGGGACCTCTTAGTCATTATCCGAGATGTTCCATTATACATTGAATAACTGAGATTTAAGTTGAATGTGGATGTTGTCACCCTTGGGATAATTGCAAACAATTAATTAAGTGCCTAATAACTCTAAAACACTCTCGTACCACCTGCCTTCCATATACTCTAAAAATGTCAATGAGAAGTATACACAATTCTAAATCTTTTTGAGTAATATAATAAAAAGCAAGTATCATGAAGTACAAGTAAACCCACCGGGGTACTGAACAAGTTTGCTGGGAGTGAGGCCATGCTTGTATGTTACTAAGATAAACCCGCTGGGGTACTAAACAGGCCTGCTGGAAGAGGGGCTATGCCGGGTAAAGGGTGTTGAAAAACATAAAGTGCCACACTTAAAACTGAACAAAAACCCTTGGGTCTCATTCTAAAGCAATCATTATCAAATCAAGGCTAGGAGATGACCTTTATATCTCTCGGATGATGTTCCTAAGAACCTTCAAGTATCCACTTTAGAGTTCTATCTTTTAAAATAAATAGGTTTGCATGAGAAGTGGGACCCTCAGTATATGTAATTCACCTTACCTAAGCAAGAAGAGCTTCATCTCTAAAAACTTGGATAAAAAACGAGTTAATCATCTTGGGATGTATTCCTTTATGTGTTCCTCTCTTCAAATGATATATAAACTATGCTTATATCACTTTTGTTTTAAAGGTAATCTAGCCAGGGAGGCCTATTAAGTCAAAGTCATTTATAAAACTTTTGGCCACAATCCTATAATCATATTAGAGTCACATCCAACCCTTTCTCCTAACTTTGATCGAAAATAGATTGGATAAGACTTAACGTCAAATCACTAACATATCTAATCTATTACTCATGACTCCACTTTGTCACCATAACTACTTTTCCATGAGTAAGAATTTGAAGCATAAGCCAGGAAGTTTATATTGTTTAATAGGAACTTAGGAGCTGAAGAAGGATGAAACTTCAGGGAATGCTTGATCGAGTGAAGAGTATCATCAATTGTGAAATTTTGAAGATCATTGTTGCATGAGGACATGAAATGAATTAAACATGGGGGAATGTTGAGTCTCAGTTTTGACAATTCTAATGCCCTATATTACCTTGTATATGAGCCTACTTTACCTATTCCATGTATATCTAATTGATTGTTTCCTCCATAATGCACTCGATGACCTTGTTCACGTGCATAAGAGGTAACTTATGATTAAAGCATGATTTGTTTAGTTTTATTGAGTTTATTCGATTAAATGCTTGATTATGTATGATCCTAATCACTTTGAATCTTAAGAAGCATGATCCAGTACCCAGTCTATTCCGGTACCAAGGCTCCACCTATTCCGGTACCAACCCGTGCTAATCCGGTACTAGACATAATTCATAATTTTTTAATCTTTCTAGAAGAAAATAGGGCTCATGGGTTTTTTCCAGAGTGATGTTTTCATGTGGAAATGTGTGTCAGAATTCACCCAGATCGCACGTGTGGACCTCCAGCTTAGGGGGGATGATTCTGCCAAAATTCACAAAAAAACTCAAACTGCCAACTTGCACCTCGATTTTTGTGCATATGGTATCATATCTATAAATTGTAATACATGGGTTTTATCCATCATATAGAAAATTGAGTATTACGTGGGTAGGTTTTCAAAATTAGAATTGGTTTGGGAGATATGGGTGGGGGACTAAATCGAATCTACCCAAATTGTTAAAAAACACAGATTTTTGGGATTTATCCTAAAATTGTAAAAATTGTTTTCTTAGTTTGGGGATTTGGTTTCATCCATTCCTCCATGGATTTTAAGTATAAATAATACCTCATAGGTCTGATTAGATAAGATCAATTATTATGTTGTAAGATCGGTTCTTCAAGGAGGAATTGTTATCATGTAGGTTTGATTTTTGAAGATTGTTGATTGTACCCCTACTTCTCAAGTAATGATATAAGTTGCAATTCATGGATTTCACGTGTATGTTCAAGTCTTCTTCTCTGTAAGTCTTTCTTAAGCTTCCTTTTTGGTATAGAAATGTCTCACCGACCCAATCAAGGTAAGCTTCATTGTAGTTTATTTGTAATTATAATTCTGGATTTTTGTGTGCTTGTGTGAGTATGAACATTTAACAGTTGTGTGTTGTAAATGATTTCAAATGCATTTTAAGTTCAATACAGAGTTGTTTGATTTTGAATCAGTTTTATTAATTAGACATTGAACAAAATAGATAAGTTCCATTTTCATTTCTGCAAATTGATATTTAGTTAACAAGGGTTGGATAGATGTGTGTGATTGTTAAATATGCAATTGTTATTGTTTTGAATTTATGATTGTGTTGCTCTTAGTAGGTACAGGAATCATAAGACTTCATCTCTCCCCTTCATGCTTCATGTAATGAAGTATTTCAAGCATATTGACTACCTCCTGTATTGAAGAAGATTTGATTGGCATTGATAGGGTTATGATTGATTTCTTTCTAAGAGTGGATAAAGTGGATTGTTGATTGTTGTTTCAAATACTATAGGGAACAAGATCATAAGTTCATCTCTTCATTTCATGAGCCTCTAATGAACATATTTGTCACCTAGGAAAGAACCTTTCGATTCACTGTTTGCTTGAGAAGTTTTGTTATCAGTTTTCTCTTCTAAGTTTGGAGTGGTCTTGTTGAAGTGTGCCCAGATTTGCTTGCTAGTTGTTGTTAAGAGTAGCAGCTACAGATAATTAAGTCAAATTCCATCTTTCCACTTCATGAACTTGTAAACGGACAAGTTATTATCTGAGCAAAATCTTTTGAGTACATGATTGCAAGTTTTTCTTTTTAATTTCTGAATTGTGTGAAGAGTGTTATCTTTGAAGTGTGAAAAAAAAGTATTGGTTTTTAGATGGTTTTCTTGATTGAACTATACTCATCAGACATAGGAACCTATCTGTTATCATCACATATAGTGCATCAACTCTACTGATTACGAATCTCAGTTGATAATTTATGTTTGGTAATATATTATGCAAATAATTGCACCAACACTGGGTATGTTACATTTTGGTATCAAAGCTCTAGTTTCAACACTAAACCTGCATGGGCTGAACATCTACTTAAGGAAAAATTTGGATTGGTAATTGGCCTAATTTTGAATTACAGCATAACCATGGTACGCATAAAATAAGAATGTGGAAGTGTGCACAATAAATTTTGACATTGCGGGTTGTGGCACTGGAAATGTGAAAACAAATGGTGCATGGGTGTGCGCACTAAAATCTGGGGATGCGTGGAGAAAAACTTGTGGTTCATGTGTAATATTGATATGTGGTGTATATATTAAATATTGACATTGTGCATTGGTACATGTTGAATACCAATGCACACATGAGCTTCAAAAGGAAGAAGGAAAGAGTAAAAGGGTATTTGGATGAATTCCAAATGACCATGATATACTGCGTAAGACTCAAAACTATGCAAGGGAGCAGTCGATGGGAAATTTTTGGATAAAGGAGTCCAATTATTCACCCAAAAATTTTGGAATTGTAATGTTAAAATGATCCAAGAAATCATAAGAAATAACTCTGACAAAATGGTGCAGAGTTTTCATGAAATTGTCGCATGAATTTATTTAACAAATCTTATTGCCTACACATTTTGCAGAATTAACAACGATTAGAGAAGGATAGAATCAATGTCGAAATTCAAAAATCATGGAAGATGCACATAGAACTTACAACCATGATGACGAATTCGGGGATTTATATGTTGGTTTGGGTTTTGATGGTACAAAATCCAAGGAGGAGCACAAAAACTTGGTAGAAACCTTAAAGATACTGCAAAAATATATCCAAATATATAAATTTGATAATGCAAGGCTTATGAAAGCCAAGGAGTAACAAGATGGCTTCAATATCAAGTTAATGAAAATCTTCGATAGAATATAAAATAAAATGGATAAGAAAATAGAGTCAATCAATTCAAGGAGTCACATGTCTCATGGTGAAAGAATAGAAACCATAAGTGTTGATAGGAAACATCACCACTCGCCAAAGCATTCATTTAGAAAATCGCGCAGTAGCTCAATTACATATCTTGTCAGAAAGCATAAGAGGAGGATCGAGGTGGATGAGCTATAGGGAGAAATGAATAAGATCAAGCCTCCTACCTTTGACGATGAGCACAAGAAGGATGAAGATGTGGATACCTGGTTGTTGGGTATGAGAAAGTACTTCTAGCTGCATAATTACTCTGTGCAAGAAGAAGGGATAATTTCCATCTATCATCTAAAAGGAAAAGCATAAATGTGGTAGGATCAATTCGTGCAAGTGCAACACATTGATGAAAATAAGGTTACTTGGAGGGAGCTCAAGAGGTATTTTCAAAAGAAATACTTAACTAAGAGATACTATGAAAATAAAATGAAGGAATTCTTTGAACTCAAGCTTGGGAGTATGACAATAGATGAGTATGAAAGAAGATTCTTATAGCTGCTGAAATATGTCGCATTCATCAAGGATGAGAAAGTTAAAATTCAGAGGTACATGAGTGGGTTTCCCTCATTTATCAGTGACAAGATACAATATGATGACCCAAAAAAATTGGAGGAAACCACAAGGAACACTAAATGTCTTTATGATCAAAAAAGGGGAAGACCGAATTTCCAAAAGGCTTGGTAAGATAAGATGAAAAACAAGGTGGAACAGAGGAAGAAGGGGACTAAGCCACCATTTTTCATAAATACTTCTTTGGGACAACTAACTCCCAAGAAGTCTAGAATGACCGAGACAATGGGGAAAATACCAAGACAATAACCTATTCAATGTTGGGATTGTGGCGGAGATCATATGTACATATATTTCCCTCAAAAAGGTGAAAAAGTGAGGATTCTGCAAAATGTACAACAAGCTAGGATAGTTGAAGACATGGGCATAAATATACTTATGATTTACGCAGCCTTGGATAACAAGCAAACTGAGCTTCAATTGCACATGATTGAAGTGGAAGGTAAGATTAATAACCAACCCATTTCTATTTTAATTGATTCAGAAGATAGTCATAGTTATCTAGATCCTAGGATGGTGGAAAGATTCCAATTGCCAAGAAGCAATCTTGGAAAACCTTGGTTGGTCTAGTTAGCTACATGGGAAAAAAGGAAAATTAATGAGATGTTTAAGGCATGTCCAATGGAAATGAATGGACTGTGCACAAAACCTAATTTGAATATCATACCTTTGGGTTCTTATGATTTCCTCATAGGTATGGATTGGTTGGAAAATCATAATGTTGTTTTAGATAAGTTCCAGCCTTGCAATTAAAGAAAAACTATAGGAAAGGATGTCAAGTATTTGCAGTGCACATGGATGAGGAACCTAAGGATAAAGTTCCAAATGTTGAAGACTGTGTAGTACTGAAATAATCTAAGGATGTGTTGAAAGAGATACCAGGGTTTCCACCGAAAAGAGAGATTGATTTCTCTATAAATATGATTCCTAGAGAAACATCCATATCCAAGACTCTTTATAGGATGAGTACACCATATTTCAAGGAATTACAGATGCAACTTGAAGATCTTTTGAAGAAGGGGTATATACACCCAAGTGTGTGACCTTGGGGTGCTTAAGTATTGTTCATTAAGAAGAAGGATGGTACGCTGAGACTTTTCATTGACTTCAACAGTTGAACAAAGCAATAGTAAAGAACATGTATCCTTTGTCAATCATAGATGATCTCTTTGATTAGTTGAGGGGCACACATATATTTTCAAAGATTGATCTCAGATCAAGATATCACCAAGTGAGATTTAAAGAAGAATAGATCAGCAAGACTACTTTCAGAATGAGGTATGGCCATTATGAGTTATAGTAGTTCCAATAAGGTTGTCAAATGCACCAATTTTCTTCATGTGTTTGATGAATGAATTTTTCAGAAACTAATTAGATAATTTTTTCATTGTATTTATGGATGGCATACTTATTTACTCAAAGTATGAAGAAGAGTGCGAGAAACACTATATAAGGCATGAAATACATATTGTTTCCCTTGGTGTATTTTGAGGGAGAAAAATCATTCATCTCATTCCTTGATCATTTAGACTGACACTCCTCTAAGGGGATCTAGAACTGACTAACATTGTATAACACAGTGCTTGGGAAAAATCAGTTTGTGGTCAAAGAGGCGGGTTGTCAGGCTCGTGAGAATTCTCTCCATGTGAGATATGTTTTTTTGAAGAGGCAGGTTGTCAGGCCCGTGAGCATTATATCTAGGTTATATATTTGTTGACGAAGAGGTGGGGTGTCAGGCCCGTAAGCATTATCTCTAGGTGAGAGTTTTGCTAGGAATTGTTCCCTGGTGCATTGGGCATTAGTTGCAGGGCTCTAAGACTTCCTTTCTGGTCCGTTGTTGAAGCCATGGAAGGGAATTGGGGCAACTGAGGGATTGTTGAGTAGAGAATATGAACACTTATTGGGGTGGGACAAACATGTGGGGAATGAGGGACTGTAGGTTAGTTGCAACCGTTGGGTACCTTGGATTGAACAATTTTGTTAATTATCAGACCTTAGCCTGAAATTAGGAATCCTTTTTCCATGGTGGAGTTTAATCCCTAGCTTGGGGGTGACCTGTTGTTGAAATTATGTGAGAAACATAGTCTATGGTTGGGAGGAATGTCTAAGCTCTGCACACAATTGGTGACTTTTCATAAAAGATAAGTGTCCTTTATGTTCTTGTCTCATTTATTGTGTGCTTAATTATCTATGTATGATATGGGTTTAATTCTTGTATGATGTTGCATATAAGTAATTGTTGTTATTTTGTATAATGTTTCTTGTGCATGTAAGTGCGGTGTTGATATTCAATATTTGTAGTCATACATGCGGATTATGACACTTGTTATTAGTTATTCTTGTGAAGTTAACCTTATAATAATGGTCATTAGTCTCTGAGGTGCAGTTAGAATGGTCATACTTGTAGGGAAATGCTTTTTTCACACAAGAGGTTGGATTTTGTTGTGTGCATAGGGAAGCACTCCACATGCACAAGGATAACATAATTTGTGTGTTTTATAGGATAAGTCTGTAGGTGCGGACACTAACCGACCTCCCTAGATCCACCTGGTATCTAGAACAAAACAGGACATAATAATACACTTTCCCTAGATCTATCCTATTGAATGAACTAACAGATAAGGGCTATGGACATACCTTATGAACGATTTCCTTATGTCTCTGTTGTTCCAAGCTTTGCTTCAATGCTCTCGTCCCATCTAGATCACAACAAAACGAACCAATCGAAGTAAAGACAAGTTAAGATATTCAATGACTAGTCTATACATATGATCAAGGAATTATGTAATAAAATGACATCATTTTTATGGGAAAGGGACATATTACTGTATTGCATTAATTGAAAGAGAAACTTACAACCTGAGCCTTGATTTCATAGGTCTCCTTTCGATGGCTTCTAGCTCTGACACACACACTTGCTCATGTATGAAGAAAATTTACCACATGTGATGACCTTGCTGTTGTTTCTTGCTGCTGTAGCATCAATCCTTCATACAGTCTTGAACTAATTCTCTAATCAATCTCTTGCTAACTTGCTGATCTTCTTAGCTTAACCCTTTCCATGAGCAATCTCCTCAATATATAGGAAGAGATAGATTAGTTACTTGGATAGGGAATGATCCCAAGATATCTGGAATGACAGTACTTGAGTAACCACTCGAAAGCCAACTCATCCTTCTAGAAGATTCCCTTCTAGAAGGTTCAAGATATTTATCTTTTTCCCCTTTAAAATCATGTCCGCACCCTAACCATGAGTATAGTGCGGGAAGTTCACACCCCAGCTTAAGGTAGCCTGCGGGAAACAATCATTCCCGCAGGTGAATGTATAAGCAGCCTGCGAACATGTTTCAAATTATGAATTTTGGAATAGGACAACTGTAACTTTTCTCATGAAAGTGTTCTTGGTAAAGAGATTGTTTTTCCATCATCATGACATCATCACAATGTCCAAATTTGTGGATAACAGTGTGCGACACCAGAATGGTTTTGCACACAGTAGTGATCACATGTTAAGAGTGGATTTCACACATAATAATGTTGTGTGCTCGGTATGCTTGTGTGCCCTATTGTATTACGTTAATTTCATTGTTAAAAGTTGTGTTAGAAGAGGAAAGTTTGTGTGGCGTGACCCATCTTGGGGTCGAGTGCATTAATTCAAGTATTTCTCCATAGATAAATGTTATAGAGTAGAATCTGTGCACTAGATGTTTGAGTAGCATTGCTCAGTAATAAGTTGGGTAATGTTACAGATTGATATTAGAGCGTGGCAACATTACAGATTAGTATTAGAGCGTGGTAATGTTACATTTTGGTATCAAAGCACTGTATCCCAACTAGGAGGTTGGGTACGTTACATTTTGGTATCATAGCATTGTATCCCATATAGGAGGTTGGGTACGTTACATTTTGGTATCAAAGCACTGTGTCCCAGTTAGGAGGATGGGTATGTTACACCTAAGCCTGATAATGTAAAATAATTTAGGAACTTCATGGGGATAGTTCAGTACTGGAGGAGGTTCATTGCTAATTTTTCCTTTATTGCATCTCCTTTACATGCTTTGAAAAGTACTAATAAGGTATTTCAATGGGGAGGTAAACAATAGAAAGCCTTTGATAACTTGAAATTAAAGATCAGTATAGCCCCAACTCTAGATTTTCCAGACTTACAACAACCATTTGAGATTGAAATCGATGCATGTGATTATTCCATGGGAGAAATGTTAATAAAAAGGAGGAAACTATTTTTTTACCATTTTGAGAACTTCACTAGTGCAGTGAGAAATTATCCTACTTGTGAAAAATAATTGTATGCTTTGGTTCAGAGCGTGAAGAAGTGGAAACACTATTTGATGGGAAAAGAGACAATCATTCATATAGATCATCATCTTTGGAAAGATCTCCAATCACAAACCAAACTACAACAATCACGTCATATCTGGTGGATGGGATTTTTGCAACAATTACATTTGCTCATCATGTATAAGAAAGGTATACAAAACAAAGTTTTTGATATATTATCTTCACCTTTCATTAATGCATCTATTGTTTTAGAGCATAGTTCATTATCTCATGAAAGATACATTTAACAATTTGCTAGAGATGAATATTTTAAGGATGTTTATGAAACACTAATCCATGGTACTAAAGTGGAAGAATTAGAAAGAGTGTAAATTGTGTATTCGACAAGGTGAAAGAGTRCARGTAAATAGAGAASCACATACTTCTCTAATTTCTTGTCATTTTGGTATAGGAAAAACAATAGCTCACTTACAACGTTATTGTTATTATCTTTGGATGTATGAAACTGTGTCAAAATATGTAAAAGGATGTGTGATGTGTGCCACTAACAAACGAAGTAACAAAAAATTAGGTTTGTATATGCCACTTTTTGTACCTTCTCTTCCATGGGAAAGTGTGTCTATGGATTTTGTAGGGGGTTTTACTATGTCCAGGAAAGGTCATGACTATCTATACGTTGTTGTGAACAGATTTAGAAAATGTGTGTTTTAGTGCCTTGTAAGAAACAAGGGACAAAAGAAGGGACTGCACCTTTTTTTTCCAGCATGTTTGGATTCATTTTGGTTTTCTTGCATCCATTGTATTTGATCGAGACTCTCGCTTTCTTAAGGAATTTTGGTCAACTTTGTGGGAGTTAATGGATGTTAAACTTTAAAAGAGAACTTGTTTTCATCTAGAGGTGAATGGACAAATGGAAGTGGTCAATAGGAGAGTGGTACACTTTCTCTGAGGATATTGTAAGAAGCATCCTAAGCTTTGGGATGAATAGTTGTATTATGTGCAACATGCCTATAACCGTGTCATACACAAAGGTATCTTTTTGAGACATGTTTTGGTCATTTACCTAATTCTCCTCTGGACTTCACTTTTGGGAAAGATTCAATGGCAGATGGACGTAATTATGTAGACAAAGACAATAAGTTCATCTAGAAGATGCAATTGGTTAATCAAATTGTAAAAGAACAATTGGAAAAGAGCCAAGCCAAGTATAAGGATAGGCATGAAAAGCATCGGGTTAGTCATCACTTCGAAGTTGGTGATCAATTTTAGCTATACATTAACAAAGAACACCTTAAAGGTGAAGGTAAAAAACTTAATTCAATGAGGTATGGTCCATTTAAAATTCTAGAAAATACGGATAACAATGTTTTTCAGTTAGATTTACCTCCATATATGCAGATGTATTACATGGTTAATGTTGAAAAATTGAAACTCTATGAGTCTGCTATGATCATGGATAAAGGTGAGAATGTTAAATCTCCTTTTTTTGATGATTTTTGTTGGCCCTTGGGTATGGAAGTAATTGAAGAGTAAATAAGAAAATATGGAATGAAAATTGCATGGAAAACGCAGTGACTGATACTAGATCGAAGTGAGAAGAAGAGCAGAAAAGACAGTGTGAAGTAAGAGAAAGCAAGTCGTTGGATGAGGTGACTGAGGATGGATAGATTAGAAAGGAAGATGGATCATGGACAACTTAACAAGAGGAAAAAGCCACCGTTGGATGCTTTGGAGCACCGCGCGAGAAGGAAGGAAAGACAGGTTGGCAAAGCCCTGAAAATGCGGGTCAAGTTGACCTATGGTTTTAGACACCTAGGGTTTTGACACTTAGGTTTTGGCCTAAGGCTGTTGGTGAGATATTGTAATGTATAAATAAGAACCTAGATGAGGGAAGAGGGTTGGTTCTGAATTGTCATTGCTCTTTGTGATTATTTTGGGGAGAGAGAGAGAGAAGCTTTGAGCAGTGAGGGAACTCTATGTTGTAAGATCCTTAGCTGGGTGCAAAGATAAACCTTGCAGCTGGGTGCATAGGGAGGGAGGACCGAGAGATGATAGAAGAGAAAGAGAGAGGATCTTCTAGCTAAGAGCGCAGATAAGAACTATATNACAATTATGTGGATGTAGCCCTAGGGAGAGGGTGAACCACGTACATGTTTGTGTTATGTGTGATTGATGTTGTGTTCTCTTTTTTATGGATATACTATTACTGTATTATTGTGTTAGATCTGACATATAGTTGTGCGAAGTAGATCTAAGCTGGCAATTTATATCTAGATGTTGTGTTGTTTGTGTATTGGATCCACTTTGTATTCCCCTGGTTTTAGACATATGTGTCCTACAACCCCCCATAGCTACTTTTGGTGAGACTGCATCTGCCTCGCAGGTGTTGCTGAAAGGGCCAATAGTTAGGGATTGTTGGTGCACTCTTGAAGATGAACCCTAGGTCTTCCCCTGTGCTAACAAATGGTTCCGTTGCCGAGACATGAATATTATTGAGGGAATGTCAAGGTGGTTTCCATCGAAAACATAGATTCAGAAGTGGATAGAAGATCAAGAAAAGGACTTCACTGAAGCCTAGAACAAGAACCCTAATATTAGTACAGAGGAATGGTTGGGAAGATATATATTTACTGATATACACGATGTTTTCTTTGGAGGAATTCATCAGGAGTTATACAAGTGGCTAGCTAGGTTAGTAGACACCCAATTTGAGATCATATCTAGACCACCTGTGGTTTGGACGTCGACACTGATAAAGAAGGTAAAGAGAGTTGATAACTCCATGTAAACAGATTTGATACCATTGAAGGGTATATCACTGAGTTTGCTATTGATAGAGTAGAGTCATATAGCCAAGATGAGAGGTATTTCTTTAACGGTCCCAGAGGAAAATTTATACACTTTTTGAAGTTGAAGATCAAGATGCTATTGCATGAGAATAACATCTTGAAGATATAGTAGTTGGTTGGATTGGGAAAGGATAATGTTCAATAACTCGGACAACAATAGAGACATAGAGGCTGGACATATGCATAATGGGAGAGAGTTTCGATAAGTCCCTCTTGCGAACCTGTTTAAGAAGAACTATAGGGATGAGGGTTTCTATAGTGGAGAAGAGGTAGATCTGATAGATGAAGAGAATTCATAATTTTCTAGGGAAGAGGAAGGGAAAGCTGAAGAACTTCATTGGGAAGAGCTAGAAACTTCAGGAACCGCGCCGACTATTGAAGTAAGTGCTATTATTCCTCTTTTTATTTCAGCAACATTAAGCAATCAGAGTCAGCAGAGTGCTCTGAGCACTATCACTAGCAGTCCATCACATACTCAGTCAGGGATCCTAGGAAGATCTATTGCAGATGAGATGAGGTTACCCACCTTTAGAGGATATGGATTTGAAGATCCTGATCAACATTGGTTTTTATGTGAAGAGGTATGGAGTATTAATAATATCACCGACGAAGTTGTTAAACGAGCTTAGCTCAGTACTACCCTAAGAGATTGCGCACTGAGATGGTACATGAAATTTGTCCAAGGAGATGCACTGAAATCGTTGAATGTCATTAAGACTTTGGTAATTGCTAAATTAAGAAACCTGAATTAGAGTCGCAGTGCATTACAAGTCTCAAAGAAATCAAGTAGAGAATAGCTGAACCTGTGTGGGAGTTTGATTAGAGATTTAAGACCTTGACAGGCCAATTGAGTATCCAGATCCCAGATGAGCAGAATAAGGAATGGTTCATTGTTTCCATCTTACCACACATTAGAGTTCCTCTGATGTAATAGAAGATTTCTTCGCAGGTTGAGGCGTTGGATATCACCGTGAGGTTAGAATCAACCCCTATGGGAGAATCCAGCTCAAGTATGAGTCAAATATTGAGTCAGCTGACTAGCTTATCTCTATAGGTCAAAGATATGAAGAAAGACAAGGGAAAAGAGAAAAGAGAATACATCTGGTGTATCAGATGCAAATCAGAAGTCCATGACAAGGAACATTGTCCCTTATTTCATGAATACTTGACCTCTGGAGCTCTGAGCCCTTTGAAGCAAGTTACCCTACCCTGGTGCGAGGTATGTAGAAATCAACATCGCCCTGGTCAATGTTACTATCTACAAAAATATGTCCAGACACCCAAAAATATGTATTACATGTTCTGTAAGTCGGTAGGACACGATGACATGTATTGTAGGGATTACGACCTCATGCATGAAAGGTCGAGGGATATATAAAAAATTCAATGCAAGGTATGGCAAGAAGGAAGCATTGTGCAGTATAATTCCCCAGGAAGAGGAAAATTCAATCCTCGTGGTGGATTTAGAGGAAGAGGATGAGGAGGAGGTATGGGGTGAGGTAGGGGCCAAATCATTTGTTATAAATGCACACAGCCAAGACACTTAGCATGGGACTGTCAGAACCCTTGTACCACTTGCAGCTACTCCAACTCATTCCAACATGTTATCAAAGATTGTCATGTGATTCTAGCCAAACTTCAGGAGAGACGGGGACATCAATAGAACCCACAAGTCAACTAATATACACCGAACCTTGCGGAGAGGACCCTAGAGTCAATGTTATCACTAGAGGGGGCGTTTTTATAGGAGAAGACAGAGTGACCCAAGGAAAGACTACAAAAGAATCAAGGGTCAGGAAAGCTGCAGAAAAGACACAAGTTTTTGTTGCAAAGAAAAAAAAACAAATGTTTGAGGAGGCAAGAAAAGAATTCGATAGAGACAAAGGTTCTTCATTGAAGACATGACCAGAAGTAAGAGAATGTGAAATGCCTCTAGCATTCGACCAATCTTCTCTGCCAGGAGAAGGAAAAGAGGTAAGAAAGCTCATGGAATTCTTATATACTTGTATTAAGTTGATTCAGGATGAAAGAGATGTACAAGAGCTACAAAATTTAATTAGATAGTACGAGCTAGGAAAGATAGATCCCTTCTTGAATAGGGAAGTACACCATGTTTCTAAAAAGAGAAGTGTAAATAAGGAACTACACCTGAATGCTCAAATTGGAGAGTATGATATAGACTATGTAGTCCTCGACTTGGGGTCAGAGGTCAAATGTCATGACAAAGTAGACCTGGGAACTGATGGGAAAACCTAAGTTAATCTATTCCCCTATCAGGCTTAGGATGACTAATCAACAAGCTATAATCCCCTTTGGAAGATTCAAAAACTTTCCCGTGGACATCAACGAAGTAAGGAAATTTGCAGACTTTGAGGTGATTGAGATAGTTGATGATAATTGTCCTTACCCTATGCTGTTAGGAATTGTTTTGGCTTTCAATAATTCCACTGTGGTTGATTTAAAGAAAAGAATAATGACATTTGAAGGAGATGGCCTTAGGTTCATTGCACCTTTGGATCTCGATGAAGGTCAGAGATACACCAAACCCATCCGAGAAGAAGACCATGCATATGAACTAGAAAATATATACAAATTAACAGTCAGACAACAAGATTACATTAATCCTATGGCGGATGGGAACCTAAGTTGGCGAAGTGAAAACACATGTTCATCAAATTCATAAGAAGCACTGGAGAAATGGCAGAACAAAATGTATGAAGTATCTACAAGGAGATATGCTAGATTAACCAGAGAATTTTGTTGGATCGACACAATAGTAAGTAACTTGCCCACCTTTGATGGTCTAAATCATTTAGAATATTTCTTGTTGGAATTTAAATAAATTGTACCAATACAAAAAAGATTGTTGGAAATGGATGAGGCCCTAAAAGCAACCCCAACAAGATGGCGGGGGACACAAAAAAACAACATTACAAACTGGATACAATGCCGCACTTTGATGACAACACAGTTTTCAGAGCAAGTAGAAGGCTATGAAGTTAGGTACACAGGTCGAAGTTGTCCGAAGGACCATGTGTGATGTTGTGAGGAATCATGGAGCAACATTTCTCAAGAGCAGTGGGTGCACAAATTCATCAACACACTAGACACAACCCCTATCAACTGGTATCTTCAATCATAACTGCACCTCATCACTGCATTTTAGGAAGGTATGACCCAGAAATTTGTCATTACCCTTTTGTTTGAAATCCAATATCCTACAATGGATCAAGCGTTACAGATCGTAAGACATAAAGTATTTGAGGAGGCACATAGCCTCCCTTTGGAACAAGAAGAGGACGAATGGACTGCGCCTCTCCAGAAATTGCAAGGTTGTTACAATATTAATGCTGACGAAGATGACGATCCTAGGAAGGTGAACATCATCAAAACATAAGGCCAAAGAGACATAGAAGGACTATGATTTGAACTACCTTTCATTGGATAGTCGATCAAGATCAAGAAAGTCAACATTGTAACAGAGAAAACACCGAAGATTATTGGGATGCTTCCACTATTGACAAGATCACAGAGTTATTGCATGAATATAAGGACTTGTTCAACCAATTTCACTAATATGAAGGGCATTAAAGGGACCATGGGAGAGATGAGGATCCCTTTGAAACCATATGAAAATACAGTCAAATAGAGACCCTACAGATTGAACCCTAAATATAAGGATAAAGTGAAGATTGAACTTGACAGAATGTTTGAAGAAGGAATCATAGAATCTGTTGAAGAGTCAGAGTGGATTAGCCCTATGGTGGTACAAGACAAGAAGATAGGAGAAATCAGGATTTGCGTAGATCATCGAAAGCTGAATGATGCCTGTTTGCATGACCCATTCCCTACACCATTCACTGACGAAGTGTTAGATAATGTAGGAGGACAAGAGGTATATTCTTTTACAGATGGATTTTCAGGATACCATCAGATCCAGATTGCTAAAGAAGATTGCCATAAGACCACATTTGCAACACAATGGGGATCCTACAAATATACAATTATGCCGTTTGGATTGAAGAATGCCCCAGCCATATTTTCTAGGGTGGTGGTATTGGTCGAAGCATTCAAAGAGTTTTTACGTAAATTCCTGGAAGCATATTTTGATGATTGGACTGTTTTTAGCTTATTACAAAATCATATTGAATGTTTAAGACTAATGTTGGATAAGTGAAGGCAATGTTAGATTGCCTTGAACCTAAATAAGTGCATCTTCTTTTCACCCTTTGGAGTGTTGTTAGTTCATATTGTGTATAAGCAGGGATTGCTGGTAGACCCATCTAAGATTGCCATTATAGTTGATCTGCCACCTCCTACTCCAGTTAGACAGCTGTGCACTGCGCTGGGACACACTGGATATTACAGGAAGTTCATTAAAGGCTATGCACAGATCACAACACCCATGGAGAAGATTTTGAAGAAAGACTGTTAGTTTAATTGGATAGAAGAATTCCAACAGAGCTTCGACACACTGAAACAAAAAATGGTTACTGTGCCTATCCTAGTTTTCACGTGCATGTCGATGCATCTTCTATTGCATTAGGAGTTGTGTTAGCATAATTAGGAACTCGAGACATTGAACACCCTCTAGAATTTTCTACCAGGAAGCTATCAACAACTGAAATTAATTACACCACCACTGAGAGAGAAGGGTTATCCATGGTGTATGCGCTGTAGAAGTTTCACCACTACTTGTTGGGAGGACACTTTAAAATTTTTACTAATCACTCCGCGCTGAAATACCTAGTCAACAAGCCAGTGTTTGGGGGGAGAATATGCAGATGGATTCTTCTATTTC